>JALMGF010000094.1:4032500-4115685 GCA_023333645.1 Sceloporus occidentalis | reverse complement strand
TAATAACCTTAACAAGCCACCAGATACTAAATGGTGAGCCCAGCAGGCTCTTCTTACCCCAATGATCAAGAGTGCCAGTCCAGTAGGTGCCATGAGCCACCAGCTGGACTCGCCTCCACAAGCCTTTCAGAGCATAGCCTCTGTTAAATTAACATTCCACGCTGTCAATGTTGGGAACATTTGTGGTTACAAAACAAAGAACCATTACTACAAATAACAACTGAAACATACATCCCAAAAAGGGAAAAGACCCATAACTCTGCCAGGAAGGTGTGACCATTGCTGTTACCTTTAGTTGCTTTTTAATCTGCATATAAATATATAAGACTAACATTAAAATATTTGCTAATGTATTTTTGCTTTTTCTTTCACAGGTGATGTGTTTATACTTGTATTTAGCTTAGATAATCGAGAGTCATTTGATGAAGTGAAGAGGCTACGAAAGCAAATCCTAGAAGTAAAATCTTGTGTAAAGAACAAGACAAAAGAGACCGGAGAATTTCCCATGATGATCTGTGGCAACAAGAGTGATTATGGCGACCACCACCGCAAGGTACGCACAGAAGAGGCAGAACGTCTGGTGTCAGGGGATGAAAATTGTGCTTACTTTGAAATCTCTGCAAAGAAGAACTCAAATGTTGACAAGATGTTTCAAGTCCTTTTCAGCATGGCTAAACTTCCCAATGAGATGAGTCCAGCTCTTCACCGTAAAATCTCCATGCAGTATGGAGACACTTTCCAACCAAAGTCGTTCAGGTTGAGAAGGCTGAAAGAGATGGGTGCCTATGGCATGGTCTCTCCTTCTGCTAGACGCCCCAGTGTAAACAGTGATCTCAAGTACATAAAAGCTAAAGTTCTGGGAGAAGGACAAGGGCGGGAGAGGGAAAAATGCTCTGTTCAGTAACCGTTCTACATCCGAGTACAAACTGAAGTGCCTTTAGGCATGGGAGAAACCCACTGTAAATGAAGAACCTTAAAGAAAGTATACATATTTCTTTATGGACAAAAGGCAACTCATAGACAATTGCTGAAGCTTAAAGTTGTGTACCTGTTTTTGGCTCTACCTAATGGACATAAATTCTGATTTAGGGTTATAGGTCGTAGGAACTAAAATGTAAATAATTTCATCACATAATGTTTGCTGAGTATGAACATAATGTTTTCTTGTTCTCAATTCATTGATCTGTAAATGGAGATCTTGAGTATGTACAGAACAATTACCGTATTGGCTCGAATATAGGCCGCACTTTTTTCCCCCACTTTAAGTCTTTAAAGTGGGGGTGCGGCCTATATTCGGGGTCTAGCGCCGGGCAGGCAGCGGGGTTAGGATACAGATCCCCCGCAGCGGTGCAGGGGACCTGTATCCTACTCTCCGATACGCTCAGACAGCCTCCCCTGCCAGCACTTTCCACGGGGGGGGTGCCTCCACGGGAGGTTGTCTAAGCGCATCGTGCGGATGGTCACCGGCTGCGGCGATGCGGGTAAACAGCCTCCGCTGCCGGCACGTCTGCACGATGTGCTTTAACAATCTCCCTTGCCGGAAATTCCCACGGGGGGAGTCCCGGCAATGGAGATTGTTAAAGCACATCGTGCCCCCAAGACTTGCCAGAGCAGATTCCCGGGTGTCTTGCGGGGTCGGCGGGGGACATCTACGCAATACGCGTATACAACTTCCGGTACCGGCACATCCGCTCTGGTAAGTCGGGGGGGGGGCAGAGTGGCAGCATATCTCGGGGGGGGGGACAGTGGCAGCATATCTCGGGGGGGGGGGAGACAGAGTGGCAGCATGTTTTTTGGTGCTTTTTTAAAGAAAAAAACTTTTTCTTTAAAAAAGCACCAAACTTTTAGGGTGCGGCCTATATACGGGGGCGGCCTATATCCGAGCCAATACGGTAATATATTTTATTACATTTATGTGGACCATGCAATGTTGTACAAATTAAATCCTGGAATTGTTTAAGTGAAGTGACATTAATGGCCCTGCACACAGACTACTGAATTAGATACTATTATTTTGGAATTTACAAGGAAAGCATGTAAATAAATATGGCTTACTAAAAAACATATAAAGTATCTTCAATTTGGATTAACAGCTTGGCAACTCTGGTGTAGTTAGTAAGTATGAAAGATAATTTTCTTTAGCTCTCTCAAGAGCTTTATCCACCTATTGTAATTTGTATGCACTGGTGGGGTATTAAGTAGAACTCAAAACTTTTGGATGTAGGATTTGGCAATACATCATGTTACACCTTCAGTGAAAGTACTACACATAATCTTCTGGGTTATTTTTGCCCTCAGGGATTTTTGTATGTCCACCTCTTCCTGTAAGAACCACAGTGTTAACTCTGTTAAATTATCAGTTTAACTATTACCCCATTACACCCCATCACAACTAAAGATGTGTATGGAATGTGAATCAAAGAACAAAAAAGTAGAACTATTTTATCCATTAATTGCTTAATACCATAAAAGTATAGTAAAAATATATATCAAATAGATCTGCACAATAGGTTATTACAAAATCAATGTGTGTAGTTAGATATATGATCTACATATTGCACAAACTAATTAACTATTATGTTATGTTGTCCCTCACAATGTTGTATTTTGAAAAAATTATAGGGCAGGGCACGAAATGCAGAAGACCTAGATCATCCTCATACTGTGTGCCAATCCATCTCATCTCACCTAATAAAATAGAAAGTTTTAATTCCATGTGTAGGTAAAGGTTTTGCACATTAGCACCAAGCATTATTTTTTTTACACTACTATGTTTTGTATTCCTGTACATGTAACCAACACCCCTCTGATGCACAGTGTATCTGGAGCTCTCGGGAACAGTTATATTCAACATTATAATGTTGTTTTCCTCACATTATCATTTTGTACAGTTAATAAATTTCACAATAACTGATGAACTGATGAAATGCTAGTTTATTTTACAGTATACATTTATTTATTTTTTTCAAGCAAATATTTAGACAATGATCCATTATGTATGTACAGTTTGGTTTAATGGCTTAGCATTTCTGGTGTAGTTTACTGTCTTAGTATGTCCTCTTCAGAATACCAATATATTTTGCACAATGCTATGCTTCCAACTTTGTGGGAACAGTTTATGGAGGGCCCTTTCCTATTCCAGCATGGCTGTCCCCCAGTACAAAAGAGCAGTGCAAAAGTGCAAAAAAAGTCAATAAAGACATGGTTGGATGATTTTTTGTGGAAGAACATGACTGGCCTGCACAAAGCCCTCACCTCCATCCAACACCTTTGGGATGAACTGGAACTGAGATTGTGAGACAGGCCTTCGCGTCCCACAACTATGCCTGACCTCAGAAATGCTTTACTTGATGAATGGACAAAAAGTCCCACAGAAACATTCAAAAATCTTGTTGAAAGCGTTCCTAGAAGAGTGGAACCTGTTATAGCTGCAAGGGGGGGTGGGCAACTATATATATAAATGTCTATGTTTTTAGAATGCAATGTCATAAAATAAAAGTCCCTGCTGGTGTAATTGGCAGGTGTCCCATACAGTGTGTGTAGATATATATATATATATATATATATATATATATATATATATATATATATACTAACACTATACATATGGTGTCAGCATAGAAGGTTTAGGTAATGGATACCCAAAGCAGGAACAATACGTAGGCTGATAATGCAGAAACGGGTCAGGGCAGGTGGCGACACTCTTGTAAATGGTATACAGGCACAGGTCACGACAGGCAGCGGCAATCTAGTAAACGGTTAACAGGCACGGGTCAAGGCAGACGGCAAACACTCAAAGTCAGGAGACGGTCCAGGAGTCAAAATACGGGAAACAGGGAGTAATAAACAGAATACGGGTAAAAAGGGATAGGAGGGCAGCAGGACACAACCATAGGGGAGCTGGTATAACCAAGCAATGAGTGTAGTGCTTGGTGTGTTTTTATAGTGTAACATTTTGCTCGTGTCTTTTCTCCTACTCTGTGCAGGGGCACACGTGTAAGTCTGTCAAGGGGCACACCGTCACTCCGTGGGGATCTCGGCTGGGGATCCCGACAGTACCCCCTCCCGAGGAGAGGCCTCTGGACTCTAGAGGGGCCAGGAGAGTCAGGATGGCGATGATGGAAGGCAGAGATGAGATCAGGAGCGTGGACCTCGTTAGCTGTTCCCAGGAGTCCTCATTGGGGTCATAGCCTCTCCAACGGATTAGGTATTGCAGTTGCTTGTGGTGTCTTCTGGAGTCCAGGATCTCTTCCACTTCATAATCCTTAACTTCGTTGACGAGGACTGGAGCAGGAAGACTGGGATGTCTGTCAGGAAAAGGGTTCGCAGTCCATGGCTTCCGGAGGGAGACTTGAAACATGGGAAGAAAGGAACTTGGTGCTACGTAGTTCAAATTCCACAGCCAAAGGGGATATGAGACGGAAGATGGGGAAACCTATGTATTTTGGTCCCAATTTCTTCGTAGGGAACTAGATGCCTAGTGGACAGCCATACCTTATCACCTGGGTGATAGACCGGAGCAGCAGTACGACGTTGATCAGCAAAGAATTTGTATCGTCATTGAGTCCTTGTCAGCGTTTCACATAGTAATTTATATGTCTTGGTAAGTTTTACAATATTGTGACGGGACCGACCTGTACCCCGACTGGGTATGCCCGCCGAACATTGCTTCCTCCGCCCCATGGCTACCAGAACACCAGCGATTAACCCCTTCAGCGCCAGACAGAACCAGCGTACAGAGAGAAGTGGCTGCCTTCCCACTAGCCGAAGCTGAGCTACACAGTTGGGCTATTGTCCTGAAAATGACAATAAGTGATCATAGCAGAGGACACAGCTTTTCAGGAACCTCAGCGGCACTGTAGTATACCAAAGTATAGCAATACAGCTCTCTACCGCCCTGATAAGGGCAGCGCCGAGGATTGAATTACATCCAATAGACAGTACAAGGAGTTGAATTACATCCAATAGACACACAAGGGAATTACATCCAATAGACACACACGGTTCTTCATCCTGCCCTCCTTTGCATAAGACTCAGTATTTGCACTCAGCCCAGTAGGGGATCTCTATTGTAGTCTGTGTAAGGGGGGGCAGGACATGTGGCACATGGACAGGGTAGCACACGAGGGGAACAAAAGCACACACGATAATAACAACATATACTGGGAAATGCAGGTATCACAAACAATAACTATTACAGATGGCACCAATTAACCTGGGGCAGTCACACATATGTTCAAACAGAGTTCAGAAGCATAGAGGGATGGTATCCGTAATTAACGTAAAAGGGGGACATGTTGATGGAACGATGGATGTGGTTGTTATAAGCAAACTCTGCCAAGGGTAATTAGCGGTCCCAATCATCTTGCAGGTAAGTGGTAAAAAGCAAGAAAGTGTGCCATCCTGGTGAAGGCGTCTACCACCATTAAAGTGGTTTGGCGGTTAGCAGGAGGAAGGTCGTGATGAAATCCATGGAGATATCTGTCCATGGTCTTGAAGGAATTGGAAGGGGATGCAGGAGGCCGGTGGGCTATTTGTGGGTCTACTTGGACCAGGCACAGGTCTTAATTTGGGCACCAGAAGGACCGTTGAATCACGTCGAGAGTTTGTCTTATACCACCATGACCTGCAGCAGGGGTGTCGTGGAACGTTTGTAGTATCCGAAGACGGTCCTCTGGAGGAACATAAATATGGCGGTTATGGTAATAGTAGCCTTGTTGATACTGTAACCCTGGAATATCGGGGGGGAGTAGTCTTACGTACGGATTGCAATAAGGATTGTGTTATGCCTAGAAAATGACTGGGGCAGAGAATCGTGTCCCGATCAGAAAATGAAATAGATAAAGGTTCATAAATCCTGGAGAACAAACCTGCTTTAGTATTACATGATCCGGGACGGTAAGTGATGTGGCGTGGGAACGTAAATGACAGGGACCGCCTTGCCAACCGGGTTGAAGGCGCTTGGCTGAATGCAAATATTCTAGATTCTTGTGTTCGGTAAGACGGTGATAGGGTTAAAAGCGCCTTCAAGCAAGTGTCGCCATTCCTCCACCGCAAGTTTTATTGCCAGCAATTCGCGTTTGCCTATGGAGTATTTTCTTTCAGCCGGCGTGAGGGTCCTGGAGAAATAAGCTATGGGGTGCAGTTGGTCATCGGAGTCTTGTCTCTGGGACAGAACGACACCTACCGCGGTATCTGAGGCATCAACTTCCAACGTGTATGGTTTCTGTGGAACAGGCAGTCTCAGGATAGGGGCAGAGGCAAACTTGTTTTTTAAACATACAAAGGCCTTCTGGGCAGCTTCATTTCAGCAGAACTTGTGTTTCTTTGAAGTGAGAGCGTGATGGGTTGGATGATCTGAGAGAAATTGTATACAAACTTACAATAGAAGTTAGCACAATCGTTGCACTCCCTTTCGATCTGTGGGTGAAGGCCATCGAAGAATTGCTGTTACCTTTCTGGGATCCATCTAAATACTAGTAGGGGATAGAATATATCCCAGAAATTCAATAGTCTGCACCTCAAACACGCACTTCTCCAATTTGACATAGAGGCCGTTCTGTCTCATCGTGTAAGGACTTGGCACACATGTTCTCGATGTACATCTAATGATGGGGAGAACACCAGAAGGTCATTGTGACGGGACTCCCTGTACCCTGACTGGGTACTCCTGCCAATCGTTGCTTCCTCCTGCCGGGACACCAACAATTAACCCTCCTGCATACGCCATCTGAACTCCACTTCCATAACTGAGGATCCTTTCGTTGCTCCTTCTCTGCCCGAATGGTGACCAATCCTGCTGGTGGTTTGGATGTCCAATTTGGAAGGAAGCATCCCACTGCTTGCCACCAATGTGATGGGAACGACCTGTACCCCGACTGGGTACTCCCGCCAAACGTTGCTTCGTCCTGCCAGGACACCAACAATGAACCCCTTCAGCGCCAGGCAGAACCAGCGTTGTAGATAGAAGGGGGGACATTGCTGCACCGGAGCTGCGTTGGAACTGTGGCTAGCCGAAGCTTAGCTACACTGTGTGGCTATTGTCCTGAAAAGCACAATAAAGGATCATAGCAGCCCACCCCAAGCATCAGGCAGCACTCATGTTTAGGTGAAAACAGGACTCTTTTATTTAAACCAAATACAGAGCTATATAAGTAAGAAAAGGAGCAAGACAAACATCACAGGAAGGAAGTAATTAGATCAAATCCTGCAACACAATATCCGGGGGAAGGACAGAATGACATGAGACATAAATAATTACATTAATTGGGGGCGTATACGTAGAATGATGATAGACATATAATTGGCTTGAGACAGACAATGGCTAGGACACAGAGATAACAGGAGCTCACAGGATCAACAGCTACCTGTTGTGTAATTGACATTAGGTATGCAGCAGTGACACCTAGTCATACCTAGCAAGGGGTCTTAAGACAAGGGCTAACTCCCACAATAACAGGGGAAACACTTCACACCTATACACAGGGGCGTACCTAGAGTATTTGGCACCTGGGGCGGATCCTGTATGTGGCACCCCCCCCACAAAACTGCATAGCTTCTACCGTTATATACCGGCGCAGACACTGAAGGTGGTACAGCATAACACTTACTGTTATCATTATATACTGAGGCAGACATTGACGGTGGTACAGCATAACACTTATCACTATATACTGAGGCAGAAATTGACGGTGGTACAGCATAACACCTACCACTATATACTGAGGCAGACAATGACGGTGGTACAACATAACACCTATCACTATATACTGAGGTACACATTGACGGTGGTACAGCGTAATCCCTATCACTATACATTGAGCCAGACATTGACAATAGTGCAGCATAACTCCTATCACTATATACTAAGCCAAACATTGATGTGGTGTAGGCCTACCACTTCATTAGTAGTAGGGATGCACCGAAACGAATTCTGGACTGAAACCGAAAATGCAGCATTTACCTGGCCGAAACCGAATATGACCCCCCCACACCATAAAAAAAAAATCTAACGCTTTTATTTAAAGTAAGTAACACACCAAAATAGGACAAAACTATATATATATATATATATATATATATATATATATATATATATATATATGATTGTTAACAGCAATCACATTTCTATCATGCCCAGGCATACCCAGATTCCAGGATGTACTCGCAGACTTGGCATGATAGGAGTATGATTGCCCTATCTACCCCTTCTCACTCCCTTTTGTCCTACCTACCCCTTCTCACTCCCTATCTACCGCCTATCCCCCTGTCTCGCTCCCTTCTCCCTATCTACCCCCTCCTAACTATCTACCCTCTCCCCCTTTGAAGTTCACTTACCTTTCAGGAGTCCTGCGGTGGGGGTGCAAGGACTCTGTCTCCCAGCTCTGCCACTGTATGGAACAATATAGAGTGATGGGAGTTATGATGTACTAGAGCATAATTATATAATGAAAAATACATTGGAAATGGTACAGCATTACACCCATCACTCTCACACACTTACCAATCCGCACATATACCAATCCGCACATATACCAATCCACACATATACCAATCCACACATATACCAATCCACACATATACCAATCCACACACATACCAATCCACACACACACACCAATCCACACACACACCAATCCACACACACACACCAATCCACACACACACACCAATCCACACATATACCAATCCACACATACCAATCCACACACATACCAATCCACACACATACCAATCCACACATATACCAATCCACACACATACCAATCCACACATACACCAATCCACACATACACCAATCCACACATACCAATCCACACATACACCAATCCACACATATACCAATCCACACATACACCAATCCACACATATACCAATCCACACATACCAATCCACACATACCAATCCACACATATACTAATCCACACATATACTAATCCACACATATACTAATCCACACATATACTAATCCACACATACTAATCCACACATACACCAATCCACTCTCACTCACTGAATGCTTTCCTACTTTTCCTCTTTTCTCCTTACAGCTTCTTTTCCTCCTCTTCGCTCCTCTTCTTCAGTTCTTCTGTCTTCTTCCGGTTCAGTGGGCGCGGCTTCAGTGTTGTGCGCCGGGATCTGGCAACAAATCCCGGCGCACAGCAGCTGTTGCCGCGCGGATCGCAAGGGAGCGATATCGGAGGTCTTTAACAGACCTCCGATACCGCTCCCTTGCGAGCCTGCTCCTCCAGCGGCGGACATTACTGTCCGTTTCTGGAGGGGTGCCGGGTGCCGGCAAGTTGGCACCCCCCTGATGGCACCCGGTGCGGACCGCCCCCCCCCGCCCCCCGCTAGGTACGCTACTGCCTATACAATCAACAATACAGACATTCAGCCTTCTTCCTACAACAGGATGTCCAGCTGACATTACAGTTTTGAGACTGAGTAGTAAAACCTGTACCTGGGGAAAATCAGTAGAAACTGACCCCATGTATCCACACACAGAAGTCTCTACAAGGCCTGGGCCCATAGTCGGTAGGGAGGAGGCTGGCTCTCAGGCCTCCCCAGGTGTCAGGATATATATCAGGAACAATCCGGAAAGGATCACAAATAGGGAAACGGAGAGCGATATGCAGGAAGAGGCACTTAGTAGGTAAGGCCCAGGCAGAGTCAGGATAAGCCACGGTACGGTACACGAGCGGGCAACGAGGTACAGAAGGGTCAGGCAGAATCAAAGTCAAAGGAGAGCCAGGTAAATGCACAGAATAATACACGAGTGGATAAGGGTCAGGCAGGAGCGAGGTCAGAGGAAAGCCAGGTAGGTACACAGTAATATCACAGGGAAGACGCACTCAGGATGTAGCAGGTAAGCACAATAGGCTCGCGCCTAGCAGAAGTTGGGCGGACGGAGGAGGCAGAGGAAGGCGCGCTGGATCCGATTTTAAGGTAGGGGCCTGGAGCTGCAGCTCATCAACCCCTAAGTCAATCCGGCCCTGCCGCGGCCCGGCCCACCGGGCAAACGCCTGGTTTGCCCAATGGCCCGTCCGGGCCTGGGTGTAATCGACCTCATAATTCTCCCTATACTCAAAAACGTGACCTAGACAGGGTCGAATTTGGAGATGTGCAGGCAAAGACCAGACAATGTAAATTCTTTCCAAACCAATGTTCTAGGGAACGGACATACTTCTTACTTTGAATCCTCCATGAAGAAGAGACCTGGCGTAGACAATGGTCATGTCTGCCAGTTATCATAGATGCTTCCCTCGTTTGCGATTACCACACCTGGGAACTTTCCAAATGACCCTGAGACTGAAATGAAAAAAAGGTATTTCCCATATATTTGCATTACATTTTTCAGCACTAATGTTATTAGTGTTTAAGGCATTTAAAGAAAAATGTTTCACTACAGTTGTTCTTTAACCCTTTAATAGCCCATTGTGAACCTTCTATGGTGTTACCCGCCAAATGTGTTTACCAAATATATATATCGGTCCTCATAAAATCCTTGACTTGTCATTATTTAAAGGCACACTTAATTGCATTCAAGCAGGGAGATCAGCCATAACACACTGGTAGCAAAACCACCAACTGGTCTTATATACCGTATAATCACAGCAGCGTAGAATAGGAAAGACTCCAGGATATGTGACCCTGAGAATCTGACCCCTTTACCTTGAGATAGGGTAAAAAAAACCTGAGTTCCCAGGTATGGTGATGACCACCTTGGAAGTACAATGTACCAGATGACATTAAATTTGCTTATACTAATGAAGATAAAACAATTCTCGAGTTAATGGGCAGGGAATTTTACAAAAATGACTCAAACTTCAACAAAGTGGTGAAAGCTTTTCCTTCTGAGGACAACGCCACAGACCTGAAAAACTTAATGGTATGGACATAGTTTAATGTTGAACATTTTATGTCTATTTTTTTTCTCCTACAACTGAAAAGTTCACTGTTACAACAATACGATAAAGCATGGGCAACAGGGTCTCCCTGCATTGTAGCAAGGAGAACCTTGTTCTCATAGCAGAGAAAGGGGCCCCCCTGGACGGTTAGGAAGGGGGAACATGACTGCTGGCCCTTTGACCGGGGGTCAGTAGTTCATGGTCCGGTCACAGGTGTGGGTAGCAACATTGTTGCTATAATTTTCTTTGGTGTATAAGGGTGGGCTTACCGGAGCAGGGTTTCAGTCATTCCTGACACTCTGTACGAGCTTCCCTCCCGCCCTCCCCTTCTATCTATGTGTTCTGTATTTTTTCCTGTGCCGGTGTTGGTTTCTTTTATTCTCTTTTAGTCACAGCGGGAAGTCTCGGCCAGCACCTTTTATGTGGAATATCCAGTGGATGGAGAAGGCTTGGGGAGACGAGTTCTGTGGAGGCTGACGGTACCCAGAACGAGAGCTCTTGGTAAAGTGTTGGGTTATCTGCCTGTCGGTAACACGACAGCTGGCAGGATGGTTATGTTTATATATGGTTATGATGTGCTGGTTCATGACGTTAATAAAGCTGTGGCAACGCCCTTACCCACAATTGTTGTGTTGTGTAATTTTTGGGTGGGATGGGGTTTTTTTTTTTTGTGCCATATTAGGCCCTGTGGTCTTGGTTTAAGCAGTCAAGTCAGTCTCTCATGCGAACAGCAGGGGGCTAGATCAATCCATAAATGGGGAAAACAGGCTTGTTAAAAGTTTGGCTAGAACTGTTCTAAAGAGTATGTCTATACACTTCTCTATGTCTGCATCCCACATTGTCTCAGAAAAAGTGCCCAGGAACCAGGGCCGGATTAATGTAGGAGCTAATGGAGCTGTAGCTCCAGGCCCTTATCTGAAAATAGACCCAGCCAGGGCATGGTCCACCATCTAATCTTAAAGCAGCCAGCTTGTAGACGACGTGCCACTGAATGCCTCAGTTAGGCTCTTTGAAGGGGTGACACTCAAGGGGGCTGGCTCACACAAGATAAAAGTCTCTCCCGTTGTTGAGATATAATCTGAAAGTGCTCTCACAGTGCTGTAGCCTATGTTATACATTGTAGGGTTAAGAGAAGTATAAATAAAGTGTTTGTTGTTAATTCCTCCTTCCTCCTGAACAGGAAGTGAAGCAGTTAATATGTTTCAATAAAGAAGTGTTTTTCCTCCATCTTTATATATATAATTATTATATAGTTATCCTATCCTAATAATTAAAATGGCAACGTGTGTGTACGTGTGTGTGTGTACGTGTGTGTACACGTGTTAGCCTTATTTGCATGCGCCTACCCAGAATCCCTTGTGGTTGTGGCAGCACCATGAGATTTCTGACTTGTCTGGTGTCTGTAGATGAGTGTTAAATACCGTATTGGCTCGGATATAAGCCGCACCCGCATATAGGCCACACCCTAAAAGTTAGGTGCTTTTTTAATGAAAAAAGTTTCTGCCCTCCCCTAGATATGCTGCCACTCTGTCCCGAAGATGTACCCCCCCGAGATATGCTGCCACTGTATCCCGCCCGAGATATGCTGCCACTCTACCCCCCCGAGATATGCTGCCACTCTACCCCCCCGAGATATGCTGCCACTCTATCCCCCCGAGATATGTTGCCACTCTACCCCCCCGAGATATGCTGCCACTCTATCCCGCCCGAGATATGCTGCCACTCTACCCCCCCGAGATATGCTGCCACTCTATCCCCCCGAGATATGTTGCCACTCTACCCCCCCGAGATATGCTGCCACTCTGTCCCCAAGATGTCCCCCCCCCCACCAGACTTACCGGTGCAGACTCCACGGGGTCTTGCGGGGCCGGCGGGGGACATCTACACATAACACGTATTCAACTTCCGGTGCCGGCACTTCTGCCGTGGGAAGTACCGCCAAGGAAGATTGTTCACGCAGGCGTTCACCGGCAGCGGCGATGCAAGCAGAAACAACCTCCGCTGCCGGCACGTCTGCAAGATGTGCTTTAAAAATCTCCCTTGCCGGGACTCCCCCCGTGGGAATTAAATCACATCGTGCAGAAGTGCCAGCAGCGGAGGCTGTTTAGGCACATCGCCACTGCCGGTGAACGTCTGCACGCTTGGACAATCTCCCGTGCCGGCACTCCCCCCGTGGGAAGTGCTAGCAGGGGAGGCTGTCTGAGCACATCCGAGAGTAGGATACAGATCCCCCGCAGCCTGCCCGGCGCGTGTCCCGGGCTTCGGGCGCTAGACCCCGAATATAGGCCGCACCCCCACTTTAAAGACTTAAAGTGGGGGGAAAAAGTGCGGCCTATATTCGAGCCAATATGGTAATACTTCTACTACTATATATATATATATATATATATATATATATATATATATACAGTATATATATGCGTTAGATATGTGTTAGACATGCATTTTTAACTACATATTCTGTGGACTTGTATGTGTTAGAGCATGGATGTGCACATGTGTGTGTGATTGACCATGGATGTGGACTTGTGTGTGTTAGAGCATGGATGTGCACATGTGTGTGTTTGTGAGCATGGATGTGGACTTGTGTGTGTGAGCATAGATGTGGACTTTGTGTGTGTGTGTGTGTGAGCATGCATGTGAACTTGTGTGTGTGTCAGCATGGATGTGGACTTGTGTGTGTGAGCATAGATGTGGACTTGTGTGTGTGTGTGAGCATGGATGTGGACTTGTGTGTGTGTGTGTGAGCATGCATGTAAACTTGTTTGTGTGTGTGTGTGAGCATGGATGTGGACTTGTGTGTGTGTGAACATAGATGTGTACTTATGTGTGTCTGACTACGGATGTGCACTTTTTATGTGTGTTTGAGCATGGATGTGTACTTGTGTGTGTTGTGTACTTGTGTGTGTTTGATCATGGATGTGTTCTTGTGTGTGTGTGTGTGTGAGCATGCATATGTACTTGTGTGTGTGAGCATGCATTTATACTTTGTGTGTTTGAGCATGCATGTGTACTTGTGTGTGTGAGCATGCATGTGTACGTGTGCGTGTCTGTGTGAGAATGGATATGGACTTGTGTGTTTGAGCATGGATGTCGACTTGTGTGTGTGAGCATGGATGTCGACTTTTGTGTGTTTGAGCATGGGTGTGTACTTGTGTGTGTGTGAGCATGGATGTGTAATTGTGTAAGTGGGGTGACATGTCTTAGTGAGTATGAGTATGAACGTAATTTGTGTAAGTGTGTTTAAATATGTATATGTTTAAGTATGTCGGAAGGGGGGAAGGGGCAAAGAAGGCACAGAGCAGTTGTATTGGGGCAATGATGGCACAGAACAGAAGTTGTGGGGCCTGGGCATTTTTTTGCACCAGGGCCAGGTGGTTTCTAGTTATGCCACTGGGTATCACACACAAAAAAAAATTCTTTAAGTACATAAATTCTAAAAAAAAAAGGACCAGGAAAAAGCAGAAACTTTAAATAACTATTTTTCCTCAGTATATATTAAGGAGGAACCTACGGCAATGGATATAGATAGGACTACTGAAAAAAATTACAGTCAAACTGTGATTGGATGGCTCAGGACAAGGTGCTGCAGCAACTAAAGAAAGTTAATGTTAAGAAACCTCCGGGGCCTGACGGTATTCACCCACGAGTACTTAAGGAGCTGAGTCAGGAAATAAGTGAACCTCTGTTTCTAATCTTTCGGGATTCTTATCTTTCAGGAATTGTACCAGAGGATTGGAGGAAGGCAGATGTGGTCCCTATATTCAAAAAGGGTTCAAACTCCGTGCCCGGAAATTATAGATCTGTGAGCTTAATTTCTGTGGTTGGGAAAGTATTTGAAGGGCTGTTTAGGGATAATATTCAAGAATTAATTGGGAAGAACAGTATTATTAGCAAAAATCAGCATGGTTTTATGAAACATAGGTCCTGTCAAACTAATTGACTTGCATTCTACAAGAAGTAAGCAGAAGTGTAGATCAGGGTGTTCCAGTGGATGTAATCTACTTGGATTTTGCCAAGGCATTTGACACGGTTCCACACAATAGGTTAGTATTCAAACTGAAGGAAATTGGTCTAGATGCAAATTCTTGTTCTTGGGTAGAACATTGGCTTAGAGATAGAGAACAGAGAGTTGTTATAAATGGTACATTTTCAAGCTGGTCAAAAGTGGTAAGTGGTGTCCCTCAGGGTTCTGTTTTGGGACTAATTTTATTCAACATATTTATAAATGACCTGGCAATAGGCGTAGAAAGTCATGTTTCTGTGTTTGCGGATGACACTAAACTAGGTAAAGTAATACAGTGCGAGCAGGATATTACAGTGCTGCAGAGGGATCTAGATAGACTGGGGGACTGGGCACACAATGACAGATGAAATTCAATGTAAATAAATGTAAAGTTATGCACTTCAGGTTAGGGAATGCACAAGCAACCTACACCCTAAACGGTAGCGAATTAGGGGTCACAACAAATGAGAAGGATTTGGGAGTTGTTATAGATAACAAACTAGGCAACAATGTGCAATGTCAGTCAGCAGTTGCTAAGGCCAGTAAGGTATTGTCGTGTATAAAAAGGGGCATCAATTCGTGGGATAAAAATATAATTTTGCCTCATGTATAAATCAATGGTAAGGCCGCACCTTGAATATGCTGTGCAATTTTGGGCACCTATTCTAAAGAAGGATATCATAGCACTAGAAAGGGTGCAGATGCAGGCTACAAAATTAATAAAAGGAATGGAGCACTATATGAAGAAAGGTTAACAAATTTAAATCTGTTTAGTTTAGAAAAACCGCGCCTCAGAGGGGATATGATAGCATTATATAAATATATTCGGGGCCAATAAAAACCATTGTGTGGAAATCTGTTCATAAACAGGACTATGCATAGGACACGTGGTCATGCGTTTAGACTGGAAGAAAGGAGATTTAGTCTAAAGCAGAGGAAAGGGTTTTTTACAGTAAGGACAATAAGGATGTAGAATTCTCTTCCTGCAGAGGTAGTTTTATCGGAGTCTGTACAGACATTTAAACAGCAACTGGATGGATACTTGGAAAAACATAATATTCAGGGATATAATCCTTAATTATGGGAAACAGCTTATTGATCCAAGGAGAAACCTAACTGCCATTTTGGGGTCAAGAAGGAATTTTTTCCCTGGTTAGTGCAAAATTGGAAAGAGCCAAACTGGGGTTTTTTGCCTTCTTTTGGATCAGCAGCAACAAATTAACAGATATAGGAAAGGCTGAACTTGATGTACGCATGTCTTTTTTCAGCCTATATAACTATGTAACTATGTAACATAAATCAATAGTAAAGGAGGGACTGTCTGTGGGATAAATACACAATGGGGAGCTGGCTGGAGGGCACAAATACATATGGGAGCTATCAATACACAAGGGGCAGCTGGGGCCATCACATAAATCAATAATTAAGGGAGGGGCAGGCTGGGGGCAACTGACAAGGGGGCAAAAACACCAAAGCGAGTCAACGACAAATACATTTGTTTTATTGTTGTAGCTTAACCCATCCAGACGTGGGTGTCAGTGTAGCAGAGCCTGTTCTGGTGTGTGTGTTCAGGAGTCAGTGTGGCAGAGAATAATGTCCTGGTGTGTGTGTTTGGGTGTCGGTGTGGCAGAGCCTGCCCTGGTGTGTGTGTTCAGGAGTCAGTGTGGCAGAGAATAACGTCCTGGTGTGTGTTTTTGGGTGTAGGTGTGGCAGAGGTTGTTTATTAAACAATATTATCTTTCCATATATGTTCCAAAATACCTTGTGAGTATGTAACTCTCTGCTCAAACACCATCTTCGTGCAGAGCTTGCAAATGGTTGCACTAAAACAAATCTGTTTGCTTTTGAGTGGTTGCATGTGCATTTAGTTACAGTAGCTCCGCTTGTGTCTTTTGCTTGTAGCGAGTGTTTGGTAGTGTAAGCATGGCTGTGGGACAGTCTATTGCGGCTTATCCTAATACCTATACAAAGAAAGACATAGACACGCGTTAATTAATGAAATAAAGATTTACTTCCACTATTGGAATAATATAAAGTGGCCACGATGTCTCTCCAATGAAGACATTGTCACAGTCCAAATGTAACATTTATATTTTATAACATGATATCATAAACACATATTATAAATACATAATATGAATATGTGTATTACACCTGGAAGGAGTTTAAACATACCATCACCCTCATCCACTATAACTTAAAAAAAAAAAAATCAACCATGGTATAGGCCTACTGCTGCAGCAAATTATTTGTTTGAAGCCAGTGCCGTACTATATTGCATGTTGTGTATTTGTGGGTTCTAGACAAAACAAGCTCTGCCACATTGAATATGTAACTTTGTTTTAAATTATTGTTAAGGATTATATTGTGGTATCTACAAATACACACACGGTAAGTGTGTCATGTCCTTAACTGCCTTACCTGTTAGAGCCAATGGATGAGTGTAAGTCTTTGTTGTTGGATAGTGTGTGCATGTTTGAGAGTGTGTTAGTGTGTGTGTGTATGATGTGATGTGTGTTACTGTACAGCGTTTCCATGAGTGTGTATATCCACTTGTAGTGTTAAAATGTGTGTATTGTTTTTTGGGGTAAGCATGCCTGTGCATAAGTGTATGGATTTAGCATGTGTGTATGTTATTGTAAGGTGTTAATGTTAATGGGTATATAATTTTAGTATGTGTGTGTCTGTTATGGAATGGTGGTAAATAGTGTGTACTTGTATGGTGTTAGCATGAGTGAGTTTGTATTAGTATTTTGTGTTAACATGTATGTGTTTTTGTGAGTTTGTGTATCAGCATTTGGTGTTGGAGTGGCAGGGGTGAGCCTAAGGTTAGTGGTGCCTAGAAGGGGGAAATGAAAAGCATGAGAAAGAATGTGTTTAGTGGTAGAGTGACTAGGTGTTAAAATGAGTTTACATGTTAGTATGTATGAAGGTGTGTTACTTATAGGGGGCCTTGAATAAATACTGCATCTAGACGCCACTAACCCTAGGCTTGCCCCTGTTCTGAAGATGTGCTTTTATTATACAGTACTCTAAACCGTAAACCCCTAGTAAATACCTATGTTAGTGCTCAGATAATTATAAAATATACATACAATGTTATATACAAGTACATAAAACTACTCATGCTGCGGTTCCTGTTCTTAAATGTACAGTTAGGGCCTGGTAACATGCCGCTGCAGCTATGCAAATCTAAGCGCATAGCATGCCTGCCTTAAGTATCCAAATTTAAGTCCCCAGTCTGGCCTTGGTTACACATGGTTGAATTTATGGGAGAAAAAAAGATTGTATTGACTTTTGGTGCCATTTAGGTAATCCATACTGTGGTGGAGGATACTAATATATTATTTTTTTTTACTCCATCTGTTTTTTTCATTTTCTAAATGTTTCTACTTATTTACTTATTGCATGTTGTAGTGTCAATAAATTGGTTTAATGGTCCTTCTGAAAAGTATGTAATAATATACCTTCCTCCAAATTTATTTTGGAATTTTGACATCTGGTCATCCTGCACCCATGTCTTATTTAGGAAATGTTTGAAGCCGGCAAATTTAATTTACGCCATCAAACCATATCTTTCTGAGAAGTAGAAACCAAGGATATTTTATTTGATGCCCTTTTTGGGTATTTGTGAGGATTTTTTTTACAGCATTTGTATATGCTGCTATGTGTCACGTTCTACCCAGGCTGCGGAGCTGCATATTTGTTTTGCTTCAGTTTCTCTGGTTTGCTTTAATCCATTTCTGTATTTCCTTTTGCTCTGTTCTTATCGCCTATTCCTTGCTTCTGCTTCAGCTTTGTTACCGTTATAAGGTGTGCCCCACCCATGTGTTCTGTTTGTCTCAGTCTGCAATCTAAAGGTATGTCTCAGTGCTATGTGTTTGGATTACATGTTTAGTTTGTTTCGTACCTCTGTCAGCAGGGATTAGCGTTAGGACCCGCCGTAATTGGAGTACTTTGGCGTAGTGGTGGGCTAAGCATACTATGGCCATAAGATTTGACGGAATCTCCAATAGTTATCAAATAGTCCTAGGCTAGTTTCTGTATTTATGTGTGTCAGTCTGATGTAACCTGTCTTGTATCCCCGGCAGCAGTGTGAGGGCGCTGGTATGTGGCTGCACAACCCTAGGTGCTCAACACCCGGATGAGTGCAGTCGCCCTGCACCGGTCCCTGTCAAACTCCACTACTGCACTATGACTCCTGCACACAATCTTTGGGCGCGCTGGGTCAATGCAGTCATCTGTATGGACCTGGTTCTGTGACACTGTCACACACTTTCTAACCAAGAAGTAGTTTTTTCTGCAGCCTAGGTATCTGAATGCAGCTTTCGAATAGTATATATTTTTGAAATATAAACAAAGTAATTAAACTTTTAACTTTTTTAAAATAATCTTAGAATGTGCCCTTTTCTTTGAAGAACTGAAAAGTGGCAGATGACAAACTAGAACTGTGTAACAATAATGATAACTATTTTTTGAACTCCCAACCTAATACTATTTACCAATATTGCAGTTGTGTGTTTGGTATAAGCCAAAACATTCTACACACAAGCCTGGCAGCAGTGGTGTAACTACAGGGGTAGACAGGGCCTGTCCCTCTAGGGGGCCCATGCAACCTATTGTTCCTGTCTCCTAGTCCTGGTTTAAAATTGTTTAGAAATGGCCCTTCCAACCTAGGTTGCACAGGTCGAGGTCAGAAGAGCCCTTTGTAAACTATTTTGAACTGGCATGGGGAGACAGGAACATATCAAGACAAAGCTGCTGGAGACGGGAGAAGTAAGCAGGGCAGGCAGGGGGTGGAATGTATTTATATGTTGTCAGAAGTTCTGTCAGAAGGTAGGGGAACGGAGCACAGCGCAGTGAGACGCTAAACACAGGTGATGCCAAAGTGGTGCAAGCAGGTATTTATTTCACAAAAGACAGGCATATACCGGAAGCGAAGTCTTAACACAAGCCGTAGTCAGGGAGTACAGAAATACACGAGAGTCCTTTTAAACGTAGCCGAGTTCCAGGGTAATAGATAAGCACAGAGTCCAGTAAACAAGCCGAGGTCAAAAATAGCCGGGAAACTTACGTAGTCCAGTAAACAAGCCGAGGTCAAATTAGCCAGGAAATCCACAAACAAGATAAGGGTAAGGAAGGGTAAGATTCAGGTAATCAGCATACAGGAATGGAGCACCGCTTAGTTAACAAGCCAGCACTGACTGAACAGTGCTGGGGGTTTATATAGCCCTGCCAGATCCTGACTCCTCCCCTCTAATTATCCACCATCAGTGTAGAGCTGTCAATCCTCCCTATTCCCCGCCCTCTGTTCACCTCCTGCACTAGCTTCAATGGAACTGGGAAGTTAGACACGCCCCCCCGCCATGGACAACGTGTTCGCGGCCATCTTCCGCGAGATGCCTCTCAATCGAGGCCGGGGATGCGGCCCACGCCGCAACCGCGTGGTTCTCGTACGGCGTCTTGGCTGTCCGGACATGGAGGCAGTTCGTGGTGGGACCCTGCACGGCCGCCGAGGTAGGTTGGATGCCTGACATATGTGTTTGTATATATGTGAGCATGGATGTGTAATTGTGTGTGTGTGTGTGCATTTATGTGTAATTGTGTGTATGTGTGCGCATGGATGTGTAAATGGGGTGTGTGTTAGAATGAATGTGTATGTGTGTATTACTGAATATAAGTAAGTGTGTGTAATTTGTATTTACATATGTGTGCCAGAGTGTATGTTGGAGCTGACCACTAGAAGGCGTGCCCATGCAGAATCTTCAGTTGCAGGACCTGATTGCCCCCCTCCTCTCTCCCCCTCCTCAAATGCTGTGGCGGCTGAGAGGTGGAGGGGGGGTCCCCCCTTCTCTGTGGAGGCTGCTGCTGTGGCAGTTGTGAAGTGGAGAGGGGTCTCCCTCTTCTCTGCGCTGCTGCTGTTGGAACAGTTGCTAAGTGGAGGAAGGTCTCCCTCTTCTCCATCGCGGTTGCTATAGCGTTGGCTGAGGGGGCACCGCGCATACAGGTAAGTAACAGAAACTATATTTTTAAAAAAGATGTTCCTTTGTTTAGTTAACAGACAACAAAAAATATATTTTCCTAGTTTACACTAACTTATAGATACAGGCATACCATCCTTTAAGGACATTCACTTTAAGGACACTCGCGAATAAGGACATAGTTGCAGGACAACCATTCCCCTGTTTACATACACTTGCGTCACAAAACCAGATACGTAACAGCATGATGGCAGCACGTCAGTTCGTCTTTCGAGCATCTTTGTGTCTCTTGAGCTTTTAGTGTTTTGAGGTGGTAATTATCCGATGATTGCCATGTAATACATGCATTGATAAGTCAAAAAGGTAGTCCTTTTCACTTTAAGTACATATTCATTTTACATAGATGCTCTGGACCCCATTGTGTACAATATGTAGAGTGTGTATGTATAAGTGGCTGGAAAGTTCCTTAATAAATGGTTCCTGGGATTATGTGTATAATCAAATGACACCTGCTTCTATAATACCATCCTTAACAGATATTAACACGATCATGGAGTTTCTTGCCTTAGCTAACAAATCAATATTTCAAGTGCAGCCAATCTAACTTAGTAAACCTTAAGGGTGGAAAAATGTAGGACAACCTGAAGATCAAATTTATGACAACATGCAGATATTTCTTTACAATGAAACACATGGCTATCTCTCTTTTTGAGATGCTTGGATACTGTATTTTGCACGTCTAACTCAGAACCTTTTATTCTCTAAGGTTGAAGGGACTGAGGCAGTATACAGTTTCACATTTAGGTTTTCCTGCCAACAGTCAAATGTTGCACATTTTAAAAGGCTTGTAGGCTAATTAGATTATTTTTTTTATCTAAATTTTGTTTTTTATTTTGTAATATGTGCACAAATAAAAATAAACATGCAATGGCAAAAACTTCTACATTGCCTAGCTTTGGCATAGCACTCATCTCCTTTTGTAAAGTGGTACATAAATGTATTTACATCAGAGTTTGAAAAACCCCAGAAGCTTGTCACTGTGGTGACAAGAGATCACTTCCTGGCACCTAGGGAAAGCGCTAAGCCAGGGGTGTCCAAGTTTTTTCTGCAGTGGGCTTCATCATCAGAATTGTATACGTGCGAGGGCCGCACTCATTTTTCACTGTGAGAAAATATGGCCATTAATTAAATATGCAGATTAAAATAAAGTAAATGACACAAAACCTTTACTTTTCCTCTCACTGATTTCTGGGCCTAGAAAGTGTTGTGACTACAAATTCAGGATAATTAAAAATGAAATAGTTCTTTTTATTCTAGGGATGCACCAAAATGAAACTTCTGGACCAAAACATTCACTTAGCCAAAACCGAAAATGACCCTCCACCTTTAAAAATAATAATAAAAACTCACATTTTTAATAAAAGTAGGCAACACACCACAATTGGACAAAAAAAATTAGGAATGTTACTTGGCATGATAGGAGCGTGATTGCTAACAGCAATCACACTCCTATCATACCCAGGCAACCAGTACATGCTGGTACCTAGGTATGATGGGACTGTGCTTGCTGTTAGCAATCACACTATCATGCCAAGTCAGTCAGTACATGCTGGCAGCATCAATACATAAGGGGGCAACTAGCAAGGTTTCAACATGTACTGGCTGACTTGGCATGATCTGGCTGACTTGGCACATCCAACCAGTAAATGCTGGAACCTAGGCATGATGGGACTGTGATTGTTGTTAGCAATCACACTCCTATCATGCCAAGTCAGCCAGTACATGCTGGTACAGGGTGGCTGTAAGTGATGTGCAGACCCCATACTGCTGGCAGCATCAATACACAAGGGGGGCAGCTAGCTAGGTTTCAGCATGTACTGGCTGACTTGGCATGATAGGAGTGTGATTGCTAACAGCAATCACAGTCCCATCATGCCTAGGTTCTAGCACTTACACATCCAAACACCCTCCCCACCCCCTTACCTGCACTGCAGCTCATCGATGCCGCTCAAAGACTTCAGCAGGGGGCACGACCTCCCTCTGCGTTCTCTGGTACTGCAGTACTGGAGCAGAGTCATGTGATGTCACGTGAACTCTGCTGGGTTCCACTTCCTCTGTGCAGTACAAAAGACCCTCCCACTGGTAAGTAGCAGGCCTCTTTTTGTAGCAGGGCTTGAGGTACGCGGGCCGCACCTCGAGGTCTCACGGGCCGCATTTGGCCGCGGGCCGCATGTTGGACGCCCCTGCGCTAAGCTGTTAGATCCTACACCTCACCAGCACCATTGAAATGGCTAATGTAACAGCCCAAAAGTCAGTGCTGCCAGTGTGTATGTTACTGTGTGTTTGTAAATATATATGAATGTGTCTGTTAGGGTGTGTATTAGTATGTGTGTATATAGAAACCTAGAAAGTGACGGCAGATAAGAACCAGTAGGCCCATCCAGTCTGCCCAACCTCTGAGTACTTTCCTTAGTACCTGCCCTTATCCTATATCTAGCTTGGCCTTATACCTATCCCATGCTTGCTTAAATGCCTTTACTGTATTAACATCTACTAATGATAAAAATAATAGTGATCAGGCGCTAAATATTTATATAATTAAATAATTATTATAAGAAAATTATGTAAATATATATATATAGGTGAATATAAATAATGCTGCAAACACTAGTAGGGTAACCCCAAAATACCTATAATAGTAAACAAAGTATAATAAAGTGTTGAGCCTGTAATTATAAAAGTGACAATGAATTACTTATTACATCAATATAATGTGCGATATAAATAAACGAAAAACAATGCTTATATTGATTTTCCAGTCTCCATTCGTTGTGTCAAAATATGTATCAATATATGGAAACAAAAAAGAAACAAAAAATCATAGTGCTTTCCGCAAATATATGTGAATCAAGCGTATCCTCTATATGGTGTTTCACTCACATGGAGATGAGCAATAAGTTTGCTCTGACTTATTGAATTGTATAACAAAGGAGTTTCAGCTCCGTTCCCGCCGAACAAGTTGTTTCAGGACGCCCTCTCCGAATCACTTCTTCGAGTATTATGCCGTCCACACAGCAGGAATACGGGTCGAATCAGTACGAGAAATAGAAAGGCAGGAAGGTGAGGTATAAATGTATATTTAATATTAAAAAAGTGCAGCATGCTTACATTTAAAAAAACAATCTGTAGCGCGTCTCAGTCTCTCCGTTCCTTTCCAAGGTGAACGACTTTCAGATGTAGCGCGATGACGCAATCCAACGCAATCCAACACGCAAACGCGTTTCACCCAATTGGGCTTCTTCAGTGACGTGATGGTTTGTTCTCTCCTCCCTCCTTAAGTACTCGATCTCACGTGTGGCATGTTAATTGTCTCTCGTTACTTTGTATCCAGTATCATAGTATGTAATATTTTTTGCTCTTTCTAATATATATATATTTTTTTTCTTTTTTATAGGATTTATATTTATATATTTATATTTTTGTAATTATATCTATACGTTTTATATCCATATTTATAAAACTCTTTTATGGATATATGTTATGGAGAGGAATTTATTAATTCTTATGTGCTATACAGATGTATGTTTTATACTTAATATTTATTGTTTTATTATATCTATTTGTATATATGTATTCTTGTATTCCTTTTTGTATTTTTGTATATGTATTTATTATATATTATAGATATTTATATTTATAATGTCTATATCTAATTTTATTTCTATTGACCCTATATATATTTATATATGTATGTATTATGAAATAGAGGTCTAAAGAAATTATGAGATCTCTAATTTGATATGCACTTTATGATCATTAAGTATTTAAAATTTAAAAATGTAAGCAATTATTTAAATATCTAATATGTTGGCAGATCAGAATTAATTCCACATTATATATATGTTTTTTGTATTAATGTATAGATATACTCTTAATTGATTGTTTAATTTATTCTATACCATATAAATTCACTATGTGTACTATCGTTATCTGGCCTAATTTAACCTGATACAATGTAACAAGAGCCAATTGACACGTCATAGAGAGATAGTTAACACTTGATACAATGTAACGAGAGCCAATTAACACGTCACAGAGAGATAATTGATACTGGATACAAAGTAATGAGAGACAATTAACATGCCACACGTGAGAGGTGGGAGGAGAGAACAAACCAACACGTCACTGAAGAAGCCCGATTGGGTGAAACCCGTTTGCGTGTTGGATTGCGTCATCGCGGTACATCTGAAAGTCGTTCGCCTTGGAAAGGAACGGAGAGACTCAGACGCATTGTTTTTTTAAATGTAAGCATGCTGCACTTTTTTTAATATTAAATATACATTTATACCTCACCTCCCTGCCTTTCTACTTCTCGTACTGATTCGACCCGTATTCCTGCTGTGTGGACGGCATAATACTCGAAGAAGTGATTCGGAGAGGGCGTCCTGAAACAACTTGTTCGGAGGGAACGGAGCTGAAACTCCTTTGTTATACAATTCAATAAGTCAGAGCAAACTTATTGCTCATCTCCATGTGAGTGAAACACCATATAGAGGATACGCTTGATTCACATATATTTGCGGAAAGCACTATGATTTTTTGTTTCTTTTTTGTTTCCATATATTGATACACATTTTGACACAACGAATGGAGACTGGAAAATCAATATAAGTATTGTTTTTCGCTTATTTATATTGCACATTATATTGATGTAATAAGTAATTCACTGTCACTTTTATAATTACAGGCGCAACACTTTATTATACTTTGTATTAACATCTACCACTACCCTTTCCGTAAAGTAATATTTTCTGATGTTACCATTAAACCTTTGCCCCTCCAGCTTATGACTTTTGTTGTGGTAGTATTTCTCCTTTTAAATAAACACTCTTCCTTTATCTTGTTGATTCCCTTTAAGTATTTAAATGTTTCTATCATGTCCCCCTGTCACATCTTTCTTCCAGGCTATATAGGTTAAGATCCTTTAACCTGTCCTGGTAAGGTTTATCCTGTAATCCATGGAGTACACAATACTCCAAGTAAGTATGTTAGGGTGTGTGTTAATTAGTATTGTTGTGGGAAAAAAATCCCTTTTTTGCAGGCTCCTAGATCCCAACAAATTTGTAGACCTCTGAATTACATCACTCTTTAGAAATATATTAAATGTATAATTAAAAAAAGTTAATGACACAGTATCTTCATAAATTGCTAAGACCCTCCCATCCAAGTGAAAGTAAGTGATCTAGCCCATTATAGACATGAAACAAGTTAGTGGTTACAAAGGGGCAACTTCAAAGTATATTACGATAAATTGCTAAACGCTGTGTGCATCTAATTTTCTTCTTCTGTTCCCATAGTGACTGACTGCATTGTATAATGGATTTTTTTGTTAGACTAAAACAATTTTTTGTGGATGATATTTGATGACAGATCTATAATACCTCAGTCTCCATGGTTATGGATTTTCATCATAGAAAGCTTCATTGGTCACAGAAGCAGTTTTATCTGTGTAGAGAACTTTGATCCTATTATTGATTAGTTTCCATAGTGATTAAATAAACAACTTTCTCCCCTGGTATTGCATGGTGGTTGCACAGTACAAAGAGACTGATTCAGTAGCTAGCACTTAAAATTACATTTTCCAAGTTTTTATGCTGTTTACATTTTTAAAACAGAGGTTTTGTTGCACAATATAATATTTTCAGGCAGGTGCATAATAGAATTGTACATTCAAATTCATCTGAACTTTATTTTTATCAAAATTTGCCAATTTTGTGCATTCGTACAATGAAACAAACGTAAACAAATGGTTAAAAGGTTCCACAAAATTCATTAATTTGCCATGTTTTCCTTCCATTACAAGATGTTTTGGTGTTCTTTGATGAGGTAAAATAGGAAGGGACTGTGTGTAGGAGATTAGATCTAAGTAACTGATAGGTAGAAGAAGTCAAAAAGTCAGCGCAGAGGTGGGGATCTCATTGATAGTTATGAACTGTGATTGTTGAGTTTTTCTTTACTTTTTTCACTCAGCACTTCCAATCAGCACTTACAAGAGGAAAGGATAAGCATTAGATATAGAAGTGTGTTGATGCAATTTTAACTTGTCAGTAGCAGTTACAGACTGATGAGAGTCGGAGTGTGAGGCAGTCAGTTACAGTGTTGAGGCTGAGATTGATGCTAATCTGCCATACTGCAAGTGTCAATTTAATAGTGTAGTGCATAAAATGTTGAAGTGGGGTGAATTGGAAAAACTGTATATATTAGTTCATTATTGATATACAGGGACTACAGCATATCTTTGCACATTTATGCTGCTCGAAAAATCTATAGATTGTTGAGAACACAAAACAATTATTAATTGATAAATATTGGTTACAAAACTGGATGTTGGGTTGGGTGAAATTCTTGAGTAGGGTTAAGGTCCAAGACCCAACCATTGATGGTGGTGGTGCAGGTTCCATTGGTGTAGGGTCCTTCCCCTTGCCTCCTTCGCCAGCAAGACCATAGAATGAGATCTTAGAATCATGAGGTCCTTGGCTTTAATTGTATAGCGGACAGTTTGAGGTGGTTACTGAGAGAGACTTATGTATACCACCTGGTGCCTCTACTATGTGTTATGTTTTTTTTGTTTTTATTCAGCACTTAATGGCAGTTAATTGATTATCATTACAATTCTCTGAGGGAGAATTAGTCCTCCTAGTGTGGGTTTTTAGTATATCATTAAAGGTTTTTTTTAACCAGTTAATTTCCTGTTCTTCTCTTCCTTTTCTTTGTGTGTGATTTATTAAGGGGTAGTCCCTCAATAAGAGCAATATGACCTGCTTTTGATTTTAGTACAGTATAACTCTCATCACCATATACTGAACCAGGCACTGATTGTGGTGCAGCATAACTCTTATCATATTATACTGAGCCAGACATTGATGGTGCTACACCATAACAGCCATCACTATATACTTTGCCATCGATGGTGGTTCAGCATAACTCCCATCACTATATATTGAGCCATTGGTTGACGTGGTACAGCATAACTTCCATCATTAGATATATACTGAGACAGGCACTGATTGTGGAGTACCATAACCCTCATCACTATATACTGTGCCAGACATAGACGGTGATACAGCAAAACTCCAATCACACTCACACACTTACCATTCTTGCATCCCTGTCTCCTTTACCTGCATCTCCTATTCCTCTACTTCTTCCTCCTCCTGCTCTTCTCCTCTTCTTGTTCTGCCTTCAGATTGGTGGGTGTGACTTCAGTGCTGAGCATCAGTAGTCGGGGTGCATTGCAAGGACGTCCTGCTTTCTTGATTTTGAGACAGTTAGAGGGTGTCAGTTATACTGGGCTTGTGGTGGGTCACAATCGTAGATGGTTACAAAGAGGGAGCTCATTTGGGAAACCTGCCATTTTTAGAACGCTCCTGGTCGAAGGTCGGGGAGGGCATTGGAAGCATACAAGGCAATCACTGACGAGGACAGTGCAGACTACGGGAGGGTGAAGAAACGCCTGCTGGTCCAATAAGGCATCCCGCCAAAGGCACATCAGTTAAAGTTCTGTACGCCTTTCCTGGAGAGCAAGATGTACAGTGGCCGATGCTACAGGATAACTGTCATCACCAACGCCAGGCTGGGTCAACGGCCAGCCAGCCCAAGGATTATGGGACACCAGGGCCATGATCACTCTGCTCCAGCCGGAAAGATTATGGGACACCAGGGCCATGATCACTCTGGTGTCCGCTGTTGAACAGACCAATAACTCAGTAGCTGTCCGAGTGTTTGGAGGGTTGCAAATCCCCACTGCCTGTGTTCCCTTGGACTGGGAATCAGGAGCTCACAATGTGATGGTGGGGGTTAGGGGCGTGCTAAGGCGGGTGCATGGGGTGCACGACAACCAGGTGGCAGGGAATGGAGAAGACAGAGAGGAGCCAAGCAATCGCTCATGAAAAAGTTTTCAGCAACCGCTCGGTGCCTCTCTGTCTCTATGACGCTTCTGCTCCATGACGCAGGCTGGCCCTCTTTTCTATGGTGCTGGCCGGGCACTTTAAAGAGAGGTCCTTTGCCATGTTGTTCTTATGTGCTTGTCGGTTTCCTTATCTATTCAGCACAGTGGTCTTTACTTGTTGACGTCCGATGCCTAAGTTACAAGTTATATACTGATTACCTGATTAACCCTGACGTGACCGGGCCCAGGAGTAAAACAAATGTAAATGTATTACACACGAACCTTGACTCCTGTGTCTGGGAACGCTTACACTCTTAACATCCCACCTAATGAAGAAAAGCTCTGTGACTCTCAGATACTTCACTAAGTGTGTCTCTTGTCGTCACAGATAGCGGGATCAAAATCCATTCTCTTTAAGTCAATTCAGAGCTTCTCTATCTGTTCCTTGATGGACGGGGCAGTGAGCTCCCATGAGCTGTTGAGCAGGACGTCCGTGTTTTATTGAGCCTCACTTCCGCCACACCTAGTTCTAGAAGAAACACAGCATGCTATTAGTTTCCATCCTATCACACACAGTAGTATCAATATTCCTATAACATATTGGCTTCATAAAACTGGACATCAAATCATTCAGCCAGGATCCCACGGATCCCAACTAACTGAAATGATTCCAGTACTCATAAGAGATATGTTCTTGAATAGAATCATGATTGTTACCTCTCCAGGTGCAGATTTCTTCTTCTCCTATTACTTAGCAAGTGTCTCCTTGTATGGCCGCAAATAATCATGGGCCATACGATTTTGCAGGAGCACTTTACGAATTTGACTAATTGCCTCATTTATTAATCACAGAGTGGTAAGGTTGTTGTTAACCACACCATCCATTATTTCAGCATATTAATTTACCTTATTTGCTACCGTTATACCCTGTCCAGGAAGGGAACCACATCCATGCCTTGTCACTTGTGGAAAACAATTCTTATCTCAAGTGGGACTTATCTTGAAGGCTCCCTGGCAGTCTTGTACCACAGCGACCCATTCCAAGGACAATACAAAACATAATACAACACCATTGATGCATACTGCAGTGATACTTATCGATAAGCTCAGGTATTCTGGGTATAATTGCCTTCGCATAAGGTCAGTGACCCCCAGAGATCAAGCAAGTAGATTGCAAAGTAGGCGATAGCTTTGCACAAGTAAATCCACAACACATACACCTGATTGTAATATCCAGGGTATCTGAGAATATAATGAGTTATTCCTCATATAACATTTGGTGGCAGTTTGGGGTTTGTCATTTTATTACTTTTCCCCCACTTATGGACATGATAACATTTGAGAAATGTGGTCCCCTGGTTGAATAAGGAGATCCGATTCACCACCATTTAGCAATTACTGTGATTCCAGCCCCTGGTATTGTTGCACCACCTTGTTCAATAAGGTGGTGGTGAGCTACAACCAGCATGCATCACACCATATGTAAAACAATATGCAGATCATATGCAAATTAGTTATAATAGTACTCAAAAAGCACAAGAACACAATCCTGCCATCAGAACCAATAATACTGGTCAGTAGACTTGGGCACCAGGGGGCTCTTCGTGTTCGTCTTTGTGCTCGTCTTCGGGGGGAAAAAAACCTTCGTATTCCGCGAATATTCGCCCGTTCCTGTCTTCTCTTCGGGCGAATATTCGCGGACATTCTTCGTGCTCGTTTAATCTTCGTTTCCTTCCCGGTTGCCTAGCAGGGGTTAATACGGGGTTAACAACACATCGGAGCAGCAGCAGTTGCCGTGAAGGAACGTGTGTGCAACTCTATTGGTCGTTTCGGCAGGGGGCTGGTCTGGCATCAACGAGTGAATTGCAGAACGCACTTCATTCGTTGATGGCAGGCCAGCCCCCTGCCGAAACGACCAATAGAGTTGCACACACGTACTGAGGTGTACTGTACACAAAATGACCTAGAGACAAATGCTCCAAGGAACTTGGCCTCCGTTTATCATACACAATCACACATCCATAGATGTTTAATAAAAGAATAGGGATTATTTTACATTTTTAAATTGATTTTGGACCACTTGTAATACATGCCTAACATTTGCTACCTATTCACAATGGCATACTTTGCAACAACCCAACTTTTACTGGATAGGACTGGAAAAAAGCAGGACTGTCCACCAAAATCTTGGGTGTGTTGGCAGGTATGCGGATGGAAAAATGTTGGACAAGAACTAAAAATAGCTTAGGGTTAATGTACGGTTATGTTTAAGATTAGTAGCAGTGCACTGGTTTGGTTAAAGATGTATTATGTCTAAATAATAATTTAATTTTAATTTTAATGGGTTTTAAAAAAAAAATTAGGGGTTTATTTAAATGTATTTTAAAGTTAGATTTATTATTTAGTACTTTATTATATTTATTTAATGTTTATACTAGTGCTACCTACTGAGCTATAACTACCAACGTGTATTTGCATACCTAGATAGCTAAATTAGATGGGACAGGACTGGAAAAAAGCAGGACTGTCCCTGAAAAACTTGGGTCTGTTGGCAGGTATGTGGATGGAAAAATGTTATAGTATGAAGTGTGAGTTATAGCGTTAATGCTAGTGAGTGTAGAAGTGAAGGCCAGAACAAATAACAAGAGGAAAGGTCCTTGTGATTTGTGCATTGTACGTGTATGTGTTATGTGTGTTGTCACTGTGTGTTATATGTGTTGTGTATAACACAAACTGGCATTGAAGAGACGCTGGCACCACCAGCAGCAGCAGCAGCAGCAGAATTGGGAAAGGCGAATGAGTGGGCAATTGGCGACCCACTCACCTGTTTCACCCCAGGGCAAAGCACCCAAACACTGTCAGTCTTAGACGTTTGGCAGCAGACTTCCAGAGCTCAGACACAAGGCCCTAGCGTAAGCTGGCCACTCCGGCGGAGGTAGCAGGCGTTGCCACACCGCAAACAGACGCAGCCAGGGGGGAGAAACTACCCTCTCCATTAGGGACATTTAAGGCATGACACTAGCCAGGAAGCGAACTGGCAGAGAAGAGACGCTGGCACCACCACCACCAGCAGCAGCAGCATTGGAAAAGGCGAATGAGTGGGCAATTGACGACCCGCTCACCTGTTTCACCCCAGGGCAAAGCATCCAAACACTGTCAGTCCTTGGCGTTTGGGAGCGGACTTTCAGAACTCAGACACAAGGCCCTAGCGTAAGCTGGCTACACCGGCGGAGGTAGCAGGCATTGCCACACCCGCAGCAAGTGCAACCAGGGGGAGAAACTACCCTCTCCATTAGAGACATTTGAGGCATGATTTCAGCCAGGAAGCGAACTGGCAAAAGATGCTGGCACCACCACCAGCAGCAGCGTTGGATTGAATTTAAGAAAGGCAATCTGCTCCATCAGATGAGGTGCCATGCGTGAGCGCTGTGGACTCAGTATGTTTCCAGTCATAGAAAACACGCGCTCACTTTGAACAGTGGTTGGCGGACATGATAGTAGCTGCTGCGCAACCCATGAGAGTGCAGGCCACACACTCTTCTTTTCATCCCAGTAGCTAAGAGGATCAACATTAGGCGCAGAAGGAACTTAACAGAGGTAAACTTTGACCATTTCAGCAGCACTACTCTCCTTTCTGCTGCTAGCTCTGTCAGATGGTCCAACTATACTCCCAAGTGCCTCTTCCCAAAACGCAGCTGCTCCACTCAGCTGTGTTGTGCTGCTTGTGGCACTGCTGCTAATGCTGCTGCTAGGAGTAGCAGACCACATCATCTCTTCCTCCTCCTGCACCTCTCCCTCCTCGGACATCATTCCCATTTTACGCTGCCAGTCACGCACCTTGTTGACCAATTGCTCCCAGTAGCTACTGAGAACATTAAATTTCAAAGCTATCTTTCCCTTAATTCTTGGATCGCAAAGGCACGCTAGCATCATTTCGGGACTCTCTTCCATTCGTTTGCGAAGGTGTACTTTTAGCAGATCCTTCAGCTTCCTGACTATGGCTGCTACGTCAGGATGTAGAGTGCCACCTTGAACAGCCTCATGGTTTCCAAGGAACACATCCATCTTGCTGCCTAGATGGGAGAACACTGGGATTACCTGGGCCAGACTGGCAGTGTTTGAGCTTAAATTTTCTGTGGCATCCCTGAATGGTTTAAGGACTGCCACTAGCTGGGCGATCACTATCCAATCCTCCCTATTCAATGGAGAGGTAATCCCAATATTGTGCTCTGAGGCAAGATTATGGATTGCCCTCTGCTGCTCCAAAATCCTCTCCAGCATGTCTAACGTGGAGTTCCACCGTGTACTGACATCCTGACGTAGGCAGTGTATGGGAAGACCTGACCTCTCTTGCTCTTCCCTCAAAAGTTGGCTAGCCTTAACACTATGGTGAAAGTGCCCAGCGATCTTTCTGCAGCGGGACAGAACTACTGCTGCCACATTAGTTCCTTCTGACATTGCTGCCTTCACTACAAGATGGATGATGTGGGCTGCACAGCGCACACAAACAATATGACCATCTCGCAGTGCTTTCACCATATTGGCACCTCCGTCAGTTACCACGAAACCAACATTGGTGCCCGCCTCTGCTCCCACCCAAAGGCTAAACATTTTCCTCATCGCATGCAGAATATTTTGGGAAGTGTGCTTTTCATCCATCACTTCTGCATGGAGAAGGAAAGATCGGTAGCCTGCTGCAGCAGCTTCCTTAGACACACTGGGCTGCCACCAGTGTGCTGTCAAAGAAAGAAAGGCATGCTGGCCGCTAGGTGCACTCCACAAATCTGTAGTGAAATGAACAGACTGGCCAGCAGCCTTGGAAATCTCCTCTTTCACTGCTGCAACACAGGACCGATACAATGAGGGGACAATGTTCCTTCTGAAAGTGGAACGTGACGGAACTGTATATTGTGGAGCCACAGCCGCCATCAATTGTTTGAAAGGCTCCCCTTCGATCATAGAGAAGGATGCCCCTCCAACAGCAATGAACTGACCAATCAGTCGCGTTACTTTATTGGCCTGCTGTTTGGGCATTGACCTTTTGGATTGGAATGCCACAAATTGTTCCAGGGTGGGCTGGACATGCAGTGCTCCAACCTGCCTTGGTCTCTGGCTGCCAGCACTAGCTGCTGCTGCTGCTGCTGCTATTGGCTCAGAAGAAGAAGCTGTTGGGGGTTTTCCACGGCCACCAGCTATGCTGCCTGCACTAAGTTTTACTTCTGCATCTTTCCCCAATAGCACAGCGTTGTGTTGAGTGCTGAGGTGATGCTTCATGCTAGCACTGGTAAAATGGCAAGACACTTTCCCTCTGCTTATTAGCTTCCCACAATGTTTGCACTTTCCATAGCGCCCTTCTTCAACATTTTCAAAGTGCTCCCAAATTGGGGCGCGCATAGCCTTGGAGTGTGCCTTGGGTGCTGCTCCTACTGCTCGGGGTGGATGAACAGAGGCAGAACTAGTGGTGGTGGGACTGGTGGTAACAGTACTGGCCTTAGTGGGACTGCTAATTGCTTTAGATTTGCTAGGTTTTGCTGCTGCTGCTCGTGGTGGTGATGGTGATGATCGTAGCGGAGAAGGTGGAGGCTCAGGGGAAAATTGTGCACTAGTCATTTGGACACTGCTCCCTGAGGAATCTGATTCCTGACCACTCATCTCCTCTACTTCCTCTGGCTCATAGTCTAGCTCTTCATTAGCCAGATCGAATGGAATTCCTGCTAGGCTGGAGCTAAGACTGATATCGTCGTGAGACTCGTGACTAGTAGTAGTGCGAGCAGGAAGAATAGACTCTGCACTTGGCCTCTCAGTCTCAGGCTCCTCTGCTACCTCGCTAGGTGGAGTTCCACTATGTGTAGCCCTCTCTCTAACTGTCTTTACAAAAATTTTGTAAGGACTTGGTGGCTTGCTAGAGGTACTAGGAGGACATGGCGTGGCGGTACCAGTGGGAACAGTAGGCGCAGCACTAGTGGTGGTAGAGGCGGTGGGGGTGGTAGTGGTGGTTTTCCCTACAAAGGAATGAGATCGCTTTGGTTTGGGACCCCTCTGAGTCTTGCTGCTAATTTGGCTCTGCTTGGTACCTTGCATGCTGCTTGTGGATGGGGAAGATGCTGCTTGGGGCAAAAGGCACTTCTTTTTAGTCACTGGGCTGGTACTACTTGTGCTACCCTTTAACTTTGAACGTGCTTCTGGTGCTTTAGGCTTTCCGTAAAAAACCATGGAGCTTGTGGGCCTAGCCGCACTACTACTGCCTGCTTTTGGTGCCTTTCCTTTACTTGATGATCCTTCAAGCAATGCTTCCCCAAATGATAAGCGAGAGCATGGCCTACTTGGCCGACTAGACTGACGCAAAGGCTGCATCTTAGAACTGCTGGTGGTGCTGGTGGTGGTGGTAGATGGAGTTTGTCCCTCCTTAGTCCCAAAAGGAGGATCCATTTCAAATTTTGTGTTGTGTTTGTAGTGTAGTGTAGTCTAGTGTAGTGTTTAAAAAACTATAAAAAAAAAAAAAATAAAAAAAAAAAAGGAAAAACGAATTAAAGACAAAAAAATTAGACGAAGTTCTCTTCAGTGCTACTGCTTAAAAAGTAAAACTATGCACTACTGCACTGTGCTGTTGTGTGCAATCTGCCAAAGTGCTAAAGTTATTTAAATTATTAACTCAAGATTAACTATTTAATAACTAGCAGTATTTTATTTTTAATTTGAATTTACACGGGCCTAAGAGCTTAGCCTACTACTATGCTAGCCTAAAGCTATATTTCCTTACTATAAGTCTACCTCTAGGCAGACGCTCTCAAACCGACTAAGCTAAAGTGAGGTTAAATCAGATTCAGTATATGATTTATTAATTAATATTAAGTTATATAATATTAATAGATTAGAAATAATTTACTTATATATTATGTATTATAGATAGAAGAATATAGATGATGAATTAGAATTTAGAATTAGAATTACTTATATTATAGATTATGAATTAGAATTTATATTGTTATATATTATTTATAATATATTATAGATTAAGATTAAAGAAGATTAGAATTATTTTAGTACTACAGCTAGTAGCTTGAAGCTTTGCTTAGTACAGCTCGTCACAGTCAATTTTTCTTGAAAAGAATTAGAAATAAAATAAAATGTCACAGCAAAACAGTTAGCTTCACTGCTTGCTGAACAAAAACACACAGCACTTATGCGGCTGCACTCACTAGCCCAACAAGTTCACTTCACTGATGGACTGAGGTGAGCAAAACACTAAGGGTACTTTTAATAAAATTGAAATAAAATGTAAAATAAATGAGAAAATCTTTGCAAAACAGTTAACGTCACTGCTTGCTGATCAAAAAAAACCACAGCACTTATGCGGCTGCACTCACTAGCCCAACAAGTTCACTTCACTGATGGACTGAGGTGAGCAAAACAAACGAAATAAAATGAAAGATTATTAATTAAGAAAAATTGACTTGGTCTCTTGCTGTTGCTAAAACAAAGCACAAACTATAGAGCTGCAGCACCAGTACTAATAAGATTAGCTGAACTATACGCTAGTAGTAATTAATTAATATTATTACTTTTATTTATAGCTAATTTAATTAACTATTAAGATAAGAAAGAATTATAGAATTATTGATATTACTGATTTTAGATTAGACACTAGTAGATGTCTTGAATGTCTACAGTACACTCTACACTAGTATACTATTACTAACTATAACTGACAAATATATATATAATGTTATAATGAATTCAATTATTAATTATATTAATTAATATTACTGATTTTAAATTAGACACTAGTAGATGAATGTCTACAGTACACTCTACACTAGTATACTATAGTATATATATTTATTGCCTGACAAATATATATATATATATATAATATTATAATGAACTATTAAATTATAGATTCTATTAAATTATTATTTATAAATTCTATTTAATTTATTTAAGCAGGACAGGCAGTAGGCACTAGTGCCAGCCCAGGGCAAGGGCACCCCAGTGCCACTGAGACACTGGGTGCACTGTCAACTCAACAGCACTTGCACTACAGTTGATGACAAATTAAATAAAAAAAAAATGTAATTAATCAAATTATTATTATTAATTATATTAAGTAGCACTGAAGTGACGATGAAGTACACTGTGAGAAATGGCAGGCTAAGGCTTACCAGTCTCACACAGAACAGAACAATCTCTCTGTAATGCTCGAATGCAGCACAGCAGTGTTGCCAAAGCAGTCACAGCGAAAAATGAATGGATCTCTCAGGCAAGCTCTGGTCTTATAAAGGCGCCTTCAGAATTCAAAAAACAGCAGCACAGGCATTGGACGAGACCCTTAGCATGACGTCACAAGAGTGAGCTGATTGGACAGACGAGATCAGCTCACTCCTGTTTGAAATTTTGGCGGCTGCGCGGCAAAAACGAAGACGATCTTCGTGGTTGTGAGTCTTCGTCTTCGCCTACGTTTTGCCGGCACTGTATTCTCTTCGGCGTGTCTTCGGAACGAACAAAAAAACGGCCTCTTCGTGCTCGTTTTCATGTTCGCCCGAAGACGAATGCGCAAATTTACTGGTCAGACAGGCAGGAGGAAAGGGTGAAACTGGGATCTAGAGAGCTCCGGCTCTCTCACTGTTGCCACCCTGTACCCCTAATCAGATACAGGGTGACTTAAACATTAATTCAAGCAAAGGAACCAGGTATTGCCCTGTAATTAGTGTTCACTGTCACCTGCTGGAAGTATGTAATGCAATCCAGGGGCCCACCGTCTATCATAGGAAATACAGCCTCCAGCCGCCGCCCAAGTCCCAAGTCACAGAGGCTTCCGTGACAGTATATATCAAATAAACAGAATCAGACATACAAATCCTGTATTTGCAGGTATACAATAATAATACATGAAACATAGCATTGCAGGTATAGATCAAATAAATACATGGAAACAGCACTGCAGGTATTAATCAACTGAACAAGATATAAAAACCCTGTATTTGCAGGTATACATAAATAATGTATGGAAACATAGCGTAGCAGATATGGATCTACAGAATAACACACAAACCCAGCTTTGCAGGTACAGGTCAATTGGAATTCACATAAACACTCAGCATTAAAGGTATATTTAAAACCCCCTAAATTACAGGCATAGATCACAGGTTGCATACCCCAAAGTCAGCCCTGGCGTCCACACTGCCCACATAGAACCTGGCCAGCACCCAGATAACACACATAAGATTTGCCATCTTTGTCCCCAAATAGCCCAGCACAAGTCAACTTTATCCCCAAACAGCCTGGCCTGTGCCATCTTTGTCCCATATACACCCTGCCTGTGCCATCTTGGTCCCCAAGGCTCAAGCATCCTGCTAGTGCCATCTTTGCCCTTCCACAATTATCATTCAGACAATCCATCCACACATTAACTCATGCTCTCCCTCGTTCAGACAATTCATCCACATATTAACTCATGCTCTTCCTCATTCAGACAACTCATCCACATATTAACTCCTGCTCTCCCTCATTCAGACAACCCATTCACATATTAACTCATGCCCTCCCTCATTCAGACAATTCATCCACATATTAACTCATGCTCTCCCTCATTCAGACAATTCATCCACATATTAACTCATGCTCTCCCTCATTCAGACAATGCATCTCACTCATTCACACTTTACTTCAATTCAATATTCTTACTACCCTCTTTCTCACTATGTACCCCCACTCCCTCCCTTATCACTTTCTACCCCCACTCTCTCCCTTATCACTTTCTACCACCACTCCCTCCCTTATCTCTTTCTACCCCTTCTCCCTCCCTCATCACTTTCTACCCCCACTCCCTCCCTTATCTCTTTCTACCCCTTCTCCCTCCCTCATCACTTTCTACCCCCACTCCCTCCCTTATATCTTTCTAACCCCACTCCCTCCCTTATCTCTTTCTACCCCTTCTCACTTTCTACCCCTTCTCCCTCCCTTATCACTTTCTACCCTTTCTGCCTCCCTTATAACGTTCTAACCCCTCTCACTCCTCTTTTCCTACTCACTATCTACCCTCTCCCCCTTTGTAGTTCACTCACCTGCGGCTGGAGAACGAGGCTTCCATCTTCCTGCTCTACCGCGTTGATATGACGTTATATACCGGCGCTCAGCATGAAACGCCGGCACCCTGACGGAGGTAGAGGCCTCATGGAGGAGACTGAGGGGGGGCCGAGCGGTTGCTAGATGCCCTCTCCTCTGCGTAAAAAAACCCCCAAAAACGTTTGAGGCTGCCCGGGACTGTCCTGGGCAATCCGTTGGGTGGTTCCAAATTCGGCAGGGGGGGGGCAAGAAATAACCTAGGGGGCCCCCCCTTGCCCCCCTGTAGAGACACCACTGCCCAGGTGTATGTGTTTGGGTGTCGGTATGACAGAGCCTGTCCTGGTGTGTCTGTCTAGGTGTTGGTGTGGCAGAGCCTGTCCTGGTATGTGTATGTTTGGCTGTCGGTGTGGCAGAGCCTGTCCTGGTTTGTGTAGTTGGTCATCTGTTTCTGGTACTTTAGTTACTGTAAGAGTAAATTGAACTATTTAATTTTCACTTATGCAGAGATAAAACGCCCTCCTGAATTTGTAGTCACTTCAGAGGACAAAACAGTTTGGACCCAGAAATCAGTGAGAGAAAAAGTAAATGTTTTGTGTTATTTACGCCATTTCAATCTGCATAAATTATTAAAAAGTTTTAGTGGCACTAAATTGTGGCTTCAGGCATTCCATGTATGTATCCCAATCCCATCACGTAACATTCTATCCTATATTATCTGCCGAGCACTAATGTCTTCTTTTCCCAGTACACATGGATGCCAAGGAGTTAAGATTCTGTCTGTTTTATTTATTTCCATAAAAAGGCCCACCAAAATTCTCAGCACCGGGCCCATGATGCTCTTAATCTCGCCATGAGTAGGAGAGTTGTGTTATTTTGTGTGAGATCAGAAGAGGAGGTGATGGAAAGAAATTTTTAAGTGATGTATCAAGTGGGATGTTGAAGTCTCCAAGGATGACACAAGTAACAAGGAGGGGAAGCCATGATGAGAAGTGGTCAAGAAAGATGTTAGCAGGGCCAGGTGGACAGTGTGTAACAGAAGAGCCTTACCTTCTTTGGGCACAAAACTGTCTGGGACAGTATATTAAAAATCCTGTCAACCAAGCAATACTTTACACATATATTTATAGACCAAGACATGTTTGGTTAGGTAAACTCTTCTGATCACTTAATTCAGACCAATTTATAATGATAAAGTGTGCAACAATGTATCCACCTGGGGTTTTTTTTTTTGCTGTAAAATAACCCTTTTCTTTATTTTCTGTATTGCTAAACGTTTCATGTCTCTGATGAAGATTGAAGAATGTACACACACATGCATCTTACAAGTGTTAACTCTGCTACAATGACATATACAATATGTATATGACAATACAGAACTTGTTTCAAAAGTAATAAAATGTATTTTGAAAAAAAAATAAAATGTAATGTGTGAGTTCCACTTTTGACCCGGCAACATCCAAAAAACATGCCATACCCATTCATCTACTGAACTACTGTGTTTGTATAAAATGTGTTTGTTAAAAAGGAAAACAATTAAATTTTACTGTAATGTTTGCACAGATTGGCTCCAAAATGTTTAAATAAAAGTGTTAAAATCCCCTTAGTAGAATACTTTGGAATGCCAACTTTCAAAAAAATATATACTTTTGTTCAGCAGCTTTACTTTTTGTAACCACTACTGAGGCCCAAATCGCGGTATATTGCATTTTTTTAAAATCTAGTTTGAAAACCACCCCACCATTCATATTTAAGCTTTATAACCAGGGCCAGGTTAATGTAGGGACTGATTGAGCTACAGCTCCAGGCCTCTACATGAAACGAAACTGCAACGAAACTGCTTGATTTGAGGCGGCCAATGCGCCCGTTGAGTTTAGCCCCTCAGGATGTGGGTGTCGGTTTGGCAGAGCCTGTTCTGGTATGTGTGAGTGTCAGTGTAGCAGAGCCTGTCCTGGTGTGTGAGTTTGTGTAAGTATGGAAGAGCCAAACCTGGTGTGTGTATGTGTGTATCGGTGCAGCAGGGCCTGTCCTAGTGTGGGTGTATGTCAGCAGGGCCGTCCTTAGGGGTGTGCGAGCTGTGCGGCCACACAGGGCGCCATGCAGCCATCCCATCACCAAGGCCAGGGCCACGCCGAGGCGGCAGGGAGAGGATGAGAGAAAGGGGCGCCAAGTGGTCCCACATGAAAAACTTTTTGACAACCGCTCGACCCCTTTTGTCTCCTCTGCTCCCTACCGCTGCCCTGACTGCGGTGGTGGGAACTCGAGGCCTTGGTCGGGGTACCGCGCTTCATGATGAGGGCTGGAAAATAACATCATATCCTGATGCTCAGCGGTAAAGCTGTGCACGCCACGGCAGAACAGCGAGACTGAGGCCTCGCGCTCCCACCACAGGACTTCACCAGGGCAAGTGAATGGCAAAGGGGGGGTAGATAACAAGAAGGGAGGGGGTAGATTGAAAGAAGGGGGTAGATGGGGAGAGGGGTAGTAGAGGGGGTAGACAGCGAGTAGGGGGGAGTGGGTAGAAGGGGGAGGAGATTGTGAGAAAGGGAGGAGAGGGGAAGATAGTGAGAAGGGGAAGGGATCATGAGAAAGGGGGTAGTAAGAATCTTGAAAGAAAGAGTGAGAATGAGTAAGATAATAAATGAATTAAATGTATGGATGAATTGTGTGAATGAGTGAGAGAATGAATAAATTGTGTGAATGTGTGAGAGAATAAATTAATTAATGTCTGTATGAATTGTGTGAATGTGGGAGATAATTAATGAATTAATGTGTGGATGAATTGCGTGAATGAGAGAGAGTATAAATTAATGTGTGGATGAATTGTGTGAATGAAAGAGAATGAATGAATTAATGTGTGGATGAATGGTGAGAATGAATTGTGAGAATGCATTAATGAATATGTGTAAATGATTTGTGTGAATGAGTGAGAATGAATAACTGTATGAAGGAATTGTGTAAATGACAGAGTGAATGAGTGAGTGACTGTATAAGTGTTTTGTGTGTATCATAGATGTATAAGTGATTTGGGGAAAGGCAAAGATGGCACAAGCAGGGTGTTTGAGCTTTGGGGACCAAGATGGCATGCGCAGGGTGTTTATGTGACAAAGATGGCGCAGGGTGGGCTGTTTGGGGATAAATATGTCTTACACTGGGATGTTTGGGGACAAAAATGGCTCACGCTGGTTAAGTTCTATATGGACACCAGGGCTTTGTCATTAAGGGGTTAATTGTCTCAAGTTCAGACTCTTATTAAAGTAACCCATCTAAAAGTGAACTAGTTATCCCGTGTAAAGTGCTCTAAGTGCCCCGAAAAAGAAAAAAAGGAGTATTACTCCTTTCTCAAAGTGCATTAAGTGCTCAAAGTTACTAATTGATTTATTTGTAATTAAATTTGCTATGAATATACTTCTTAGGGCAGACAAGCATCCAAAGAATACATTCAATGTTACTGCTGGATCAGCAATTCACATTATTATTATTATTATTATTATTATTATTATTATTATCTTTTATTTATTTAGCGCCAACAGTTTACACAGCGCTTAATACAATACATAAATTCAAAGGGTATGACAAGACAAGAATTTACAGACTAAGACAAACCGATACATTAGGTGGAGAGAGCCCTGCTTGCAAGCTTACAATCTTGAGGGAATGAGGTGACAAACACGAGGCACAGAGATGGGTGAGAGGTAGTGTGGTGGTTGTATCAATGACAATGAAGTTCTAGCAGCTAAGATGGTATGCTTCTCTGAAGAAGTGGGTTTTGAGGTGTTTCTTGAATGTTGGGAGGGAGGGTGAAATCTGAAGGTTAGTTGGGAGTAGATTCAAAAGATATGGGGCAGCTCGAGTGAAATCTTGTAGACGGGAAAAGGAAGACGTGATAAGTGAGGAGGAGAGCCTTAGTCCATAGGAAGAATGTATGGATCAAGTAGGAGAGTATTTGCTTTATGAGGGCAGAGATGGTGTTTCTATTGGTGTCTGGGTGATTTTATACATAAAATGGCACGTATTGCCATAAAATGGCTCCTTCCATGAAGAATGCTCCATACTCCAGCATTTATGCTGTGAAGATTACTGGGGCATATTCATGAATTAATCATCATTTATAAACCCTAAGAAAAAAATTATTCCATCCTTAAAGTATTTTAGGTGCTCCAACTTTATAGTATATAATTATTAGTATAAAAATTAGATATATAGTATTAATTATCTCATATTCCCTTCATCTCCTGAATGCATTAAGTGCTCTAATTTACATGTTGATTTAATTATTAATTAAAATTATTGGTAATGTGATTGTTGTGACAAACAGGCATCCAAAGAATACATTTGGTATTAACAATAGGTCGACAATTCGCAAAGAGCCCCCTTGTTGAAACTAAAGTATTTCTAATGGTATCTATAATATTGGGGCATAAATTATCCCATGCTGCCATGAAATATATCATTCCATAAAATTGCCATTAAGAATACTGGGGGATCTACTTAAATTAATCACAAATTACACAAAAAATATTACTCCATCCTAAAAATGCGATAAGTGCTTTAGTTTTATATTATAGGATTCCGACAACTGAACTTAGTGTTTATTAGTTGATTATCTCAAATTTTAGCCTTTAGCAAAGTAAACCGTCTTTTTTCCCCCTCTCTTTTCTTTCTTTCTTTCTTTCTCTCCTTCTTCTGGTAATAAGAGCATATGGACAGTTGGACAGCCTTCTCCAAGACGTTTTACCCCAGAATAATTTGTGAACATATTTTTGCAATTATTACAACCTAATCGTTGGAGCATTGAGCCTTCCCTCTGGATGGGGTTACTATATGGATATAGGTGCTATTCCATGCATATATAAATATTACTGAGAAATAACAATGACATAATAATGGGGTATCATGTGGAGCACTAACCTATTATGAGCACTATAATCTGTTAATTTTAGCATTTTATGAATGTTTGGTGTCTCTACTCTGGAGAACTAAGGCCAGCCCTGTATGTGAGTGGGCATTGGTGTGGCAGAGCTTGTCATCGCGTGTTTGTGTGAGTGGGTATCGGTGTGGCAGAGCCTGTCCCGGTGTGCGTGTGAGTGGGTGTGAGTGTGGCAGAGCCTGTCCCGGTGTGCGTGTGAGTGGGTGTGAGTGTGGCAGAGCCTGTCCCGGTGTGTCCTGTTTTGGGTGTCAGTGTGGCAGAGCATGTCCTGGTGTGCATGTTTGGGTGTCGGTGTGGTAGAGCTTGTCCTGGTGTGTTTGTGTGTCTGGTTGCCTGTGTGGCAGAGCCCATCCTGTTTTGGGTGTCATGTGTGGCAGAGCCTGTCCTGGTGTACATGTGGCAGAGAGTAGTGATGTTCTCAAGAAGGCTCACAATACTATCTATATGTTATCTGAGTATTTTGAAGATTGCTTTTAGTGGCAAAAGACGGGATTAGGGAAGCCCCCAACAAACCCCCACTCATTGACTTAAGCCTTTGGAGCTAAATGTGGTGTGGTGTAACCTTGAATGAGAGAGTAAATAAACAAATTAACAATCATCTAGGTCAAAATCAAAAGGATAAGTGTAGCTGGATTGTTTTACTTCCACATCCATTTCTGGATTCCTGCAATCCACTGTATTAGCTGACTTCCCCTGACTTTCCATTAAAATGCAGTAATTGTAAAGTAAAGGAGTATTCATTTCCAACAGGGACCCAAAGTAACCAACATGAAGGGAAGTAACATACAGGCAGAGGGAGAGCGTCACATCATCTGAGTACGTGTCAGGAAAGCTTGGCAACGAAATAGTGAATTGTTATTGTGGATTCCAAGATTGTTTTTAGTGGCAAAAGACAGGGGATTGGGGAAGCCCCCCCAGAAAACCATCACTCATTGACTTAAGCCTTTGGAACTCAATAAGGTGTGGTGTGACCTTGAATGAAAGAGAAAATAAACACATTATCAATCATCTAAGTCAAAATCAAAAGGATAAGTGTAGTGGGATCTCGTTGTTGTGCATCAAGTGGTATAAAGCTAGAAAAGCTACATTTCCATTCCTGTGTCATGCTGTTCTCAGGGATGATGTCTAACGAACTGTCTTTACTTCTCGTTACCACGGTTACTCACCTGGTTGCTATCAGCCAACCCCTTCCAGGCTTTTTAAGCAGCTAGGCCCATTTTCTCACTGTCCTTGCGTTTGTTTTACTTCCAAGTACATTCTTGGGTTCCTGCATTCCTGTGTATTACCTGGCTTCTTCTGCATTCCTCCTGGCTCCTGTTCCCTGGCATCAATACTCTGACATTGCTGATCTCTGCACTACTGACTCAGCTTGTCTGATTACAGTGGTACAATCCTACCATCGATTGGTGCAGGGCATAAATTTTGTCTTGGTCTCCTGCTTGCTCTAAAACTTGCATACACAAGGTAGCGAGAATTCTTAGTACGTCTTCAGTTCTGGAGCTGCCTGTTGAGTACCGGCAAATCCTCCTGCCTAGCTAGGGCCGGCTTCTTCTTCGTGAGGGAAAAGAGTGGTGAACTGAGACCCTGTATTGACTACAGGGGGTCTCAATCAAATCAAATATGAACGCCTCCTAATGCTTCTCCGGTCTTCCAAGAATTTGTTAATGGTGTCCTCCGGGACATTCTCCAGCAGTGGGTGGTAGTATATCTGAATTATAGAGTAATACATTCCGATTCCATGGAAAAACACTGCGCTGATGTGACCTGTGTCTTGCAGAAATTAACCTCTTTTGCAAGCTTGAGAAGTGTGAATTCCACCAAAAACAGGTTACCTTCCTGGGGTACATCATTTCTGAGACTGGATTCCCAAGAAACTGTCGGTGGTGCTAAAGGAGCCCCGACCTGTAGATTTGCACTCCTGTCAATGGTTTCTCGGGTTGGACAAATTATCATCGGAAATTCTCGGCCCTGGTGAAATCTCTAACAGACATGACTAAGAAGGAAGGTGACCCCACTCTTTGGTGTCCAAAAGCCATCCATCCAGTTTTGCCTTCCTTAAGACATACAACTAGAGTAAGATCAGAATAAGAGGAGTTAAATTATACGAAAAAAGAAAAAAAATGTTTTTTTTAATTAATTGTTTTCTTCTTGTGTGTGTCTATTTTGTTTGTCGTTTTTCCTGTTATGTCACAGTACAGATTATTAATTTTATTATATATATTTCTTGCCATGTATACTATTTGTGTTTGGCTAGTTTGTGGTGTAGTAGCTAATGCTACTTTGCTATGTTGCACAATTGTTGATTAAACTGTTAAATTTTCACACAGTTTCATTCCTTCCATTTGGTTATAAGATGGGAACTATTACACTTTCTGGGTATTTACATAATTTCCTTTCTTTGTTGGGATGATACAACACAGTTTCGGGACCTCCTTACGCAGCAGGATTGTCCTGATCACCTGATTGGCTGAAAAGCGGTGGTGCCATGCATGAGGTCGGTGTGAGCATTTTCAGAGGCTACAGTCCCTTCGGAAGGCTGTTGCATACCCACTAATAGTTGGTAGGTGGTTATGCCTATCCCTAGAACAAAGAATATTTGTATATCACACATTCCTGCAAATTCTATTATTTACAGCCATTGAGATTTTTTGGGAAATGTACAAAATGTTGTAATAAAGTAAAATACATTATTTTGCAGGCTTTCAGATGGTTAAAAGTAAAAGCAAAATTGTGACAGCTGCAAGTCAGATACCTGATTTTTGTGACTGACATGTACGTGGGAGAAAAAGGAGGATCAGAGAAAAAAATAGTAATGCGCATAGACAAGAACATTAGATTCTGTTCTCTAAAGATTTTAGTCCCTTATAGTTTTGCTGCAGAGAGAGATTTCATGCAATTAATGACTTAATGAATGCTTATGACAAAAAATAGACAATGCAATAGACAGTATTTAATTAATTATTTATATAATGTATTCCTTTTGCTGTCAGGGAATATAAACATGTTGCATAATGCCAACATAGGGAACAATGAACATAGGGCATAGAACAAAATACTAACTTTTGGAATATGAGATGATAAATACACAGTCGAAGGTTAAAGCAAGTTTATTAGGGGCTGGAAAACAAAATTGTAAGACACTTTTTCATATACCAAACATGAGGAAAATGATTAAAGTATAGGGATCAATGAAGCAAACTGTTTTTTCAGCGTACCTGCCTTACTGAGAAAAGTAGCTTCTGCACTGATAACAATCACAAACAAAGACTAAAGGGAAATAAACTGGATAGAAACATTTAAATACTTACTAAGATTTAACAAAGTGCAGGAAGAATGTTTATTTCAAATGTTATAACATGAGCTCATAATCTAAAACTTTAGAGTTAGAGGCTAAGAAGCAATGTGAAGAATTTTTGCTTTACTGAGAGGGTGGTAGACAAATGGAACAGCCTCCCAGTAGAAGGAAAAAACATAAGCTAATGGTAGTATTAATAAATTAATTGAGTTCTACTAAAATATGTGAATGTGACAGATTCTAACATAAATTAAGTAATTATGAGCATTACATATTTTTTCCAGATTTGAGTGAAAGTCTAATGGGATAAGTCAGTTGTTGACATACATCCTAGGTACCCCTACATGCATTAGGTGCATGAGATACTGTAGGTAAGAAAGAACAAGCCATATTTAGAAAATCAACAACCCATCTCACTACCCAATTCCAGGGGTACTTTAAGAATGGATGTATATAGAAAAATACATGAACACATATTGAAAAGGCACTTTTTTCACTTTTATTTGAAAAATCTTTTTTTCTACTGATTCTATGATGTGTTCTGAGTTTAGAAATAACCAAGATTTTTATGTTTTTTTATAGGGTTATAAGTAAAAGTAGCATTTTGTTATGTCAAATTTTTTTTTTCAGATCTGATCGTCCTGTCCCCATGTCCTATTTGGGACATCTTTCATGTCAGCCACTTCAATTTATCCCCATCCAACCATAGATTTTTGAAAACTAGACTCCTCAAGGTATTTCAAATGCTGGTATTTTAACACTTTCCATGCACTTATTTTACCAACAGCATTTGTCAGACTTTGTGGTAGGAAATTATATTGTGTTTTGTTTTTTCACACAAAATGTCAGTGGAGTGGCAGATGAAGTGAGGCAGAACCCAAAACCCTGCATTGGCAAGAGAGAACCGCCTGCAAAAAAAATTCTTCACATTGGGATGATGCCACAGGCAAAGTTTAATTTACCTGGAAGGGGCTGGAGTTGGCACAATGTGATCTTGCTAGCAGCCAGTGCCTGGGCAACTAACGTCTGTGACCTTATCCTCGGGCAAATGTCTTTACATTTGCTTTGCATAAATCTCAATGTCAAGAACTTGGGCCCTCTGTCTCCTCGTTTGACAGGGGAACTCTGAACCAAGACATCATCTGCAGGATGATGCTCAGCAGCACTGCGAAAAGGTGGGCATTAGGAGGACCTAAAAAATCGTCCAGGTAATGTATGACTGACCCCGACTACTCCTGAAAAACCCACTCCAAGAAGGAGCTGTATGTTTCAAAATAGAAACACAAGATTGAGCATTCCATAGGGAAGCATCTACATAAAAACCATCCTCTCACCCACAGGAGGGGTGAACAGGATGCAGCCAAAAGGCCAAATGATTTGGCTAAAATAGCACCCCTGCCGAAAAGGCAAACCCAATGAACCGCTTGATCAAAGTAAGTATATGAAACACAACATACTGTCACGTCTGTAATACGGCAGTGGATCCTCGCTGCAGAAATTGGAAAGGCGCCTCCTGGCGGAGATGGAGAGCCCAGCAATGGAACACCGAAGTGTATAGCGGCCACAGGAGCGTAGCGAAGTACAAATAATCAGGAACAAAATAATAAATAAAATAATAAATTCAGAAGTCAGGCAGAAGAGTAGTCGGGGTCACAAGCAGAGGTCAGGGCAGGCAGCAAACATCAAAGGTAAAAACTAGCCGGAGTCAGAACCAATAAATAACAACGAAATCAAGGAACGCTAGTGAAGGCTATAAGGCACTATCACAGGCAAATGTGAAGTGCTTACTGAGGGTTGAAATATTCCTCTCAATAACAGGATCCTCCTACCCACCTAATTAGGGGGAGGAGGAAAAAAGATAAATGTCGCTTTAAGAAGCGACATGAATATTTATGAGGCACTCCTGATGTCGAGGCGCGCGCCCCGTCAGGATCCATTGATCTCTGCGGGGACGCGCGTCTATCCGTAGAACGGACCTGGCGGCGGTTCCCGCCGACGGAACGAGCAGGGGGCTGGACGCGCTGGCTGCGTCTCAGCTCCCCTACCCGCGGGACGACGGAGGAGGTAACACATACCTCTGGATCAATGTCATCATTCACACTATGAGTGGGGACAGTAAACCTGGAGCCCCAAGGCAATAGGGAGGGAAAATCTCAACATACTGTCCATTCCATATTGCCTCCTTAATCGCAGGTTTAAGATAAGCGCCCAAAGGGGCCTCAAAGCATTCGTACACCTCTCCCATTGCAGAATCAGCAAGACTTCCTGCTTGTCTGCAGCTGTTTGACAGTGACATATACCACGAGCTGTAAATTCACATCTGAAGTACAATTTATGTGATAAAATTACTAACACGAAGTTGTTTGTGGTAGTAGAATTTATGCATGAAAAGGGTTAAAATACCAATTTGATTGGCTGGCTTTAAAGACACCAGAAATAGCACATGGGGCAGAATTACCAGAATTCTAAAAAAAAAAAATGGTTTTGAAAGCCAGGAAAGCTGATGGATCCAGAGCAAAAGCTCCATGCTGAGTGAATAGGCTGGGGCTCCAGCCCTCCCTCCACTACCTAGCAACTGGAACAGCATCTGAATCTTCTCTGTCACTGCATCCCAAAGAATATATAAGTAAAATATTACACATAGAATCTATTTAAAAATTATGTACAGGTTGGGCAGACTGAGGGGAAGCAGGCCAGGAGGGCAAGGCCCCCAAAATCGATTTCTTGTTCCTCTTCTCACTTGGGCCATACGTTTGTTTAGTCTGCGGGGGTGCAGCAGGTCGAGAAGTGAGCCTGGCAAAAGGCCTGGAGCTCTGGGTGTAGATTGTAAGTCAGCCAAGGAGGGACCCTTACGAAAAATTACTGCAGTTTTTTCTGAAGTAAATACTGCAGTTTTTTGGACATGATGGGGGGTGGCTATAGGGATGGTTACTGCAATAGACGCAAAGAGATCTTAAAGGTAATGCTCCCCTTACAAAAAAATACTGCAGTTTTTCTGAATTAATATGGGGGGTGGCTATAGGGATGGTTACTGCAATAGACGCAAAGAGATCTTAAAGGTAATGCGAGCATTACCTTTAAGATCTCTTTGCGTCTATTGCAGTAACCATCCCTATAGCCACCCCCCATCAAAGCAACTGACAAACCGCCATCCCGTAATATGGGGTATATCATACTGCTATAGGTTGTCCCCCTTGATCTAGGCCTAGTGATGGAGCCCTCATAGTTAATACTTAACCTTCAGTGCTTTACTTTTTTTTTTTTGGTGTACTCCAAAGATACTTTTTATCGCATCACCAAAACAACCATAGTATTCTGTGTCATTGTTTTGATAGATTAATACGATCTGTACTTTTTTTCTAGAGATAGAGCTTGGTGGGCGATAAACAATGATTTCGTTCTTAGTTTTGTTTCCTTCTCAAAAAGTATTTTTCTGTATTTTTTTTTTTAACTCTTTCCATGCACCTATTTACATGTCCTACATGTAGCTGATAAAAAAGACCAAATGGAGGCTACATTGTTGGGTCTATCTAATAAGGATTACAAGGTCCTATTGGACCTAGAATTTAGTAGACCAATCCATTACATACACCCCTTATGTCAGAATCCTTTCTTGTTGAACTGTTTTTAAAGTGGGTGACCTCTAAAATTGGAAAAAAATCAATGCATATGATTGTTATGTGAGAAAAATCTTACAAAAAAGAACAGGACCTGAAGGAATTATCGAAAAAACATTCAATCATGATTAAACCATCCGATAAAGCAGGCAACATTGTCATAATGAATACCTCTATGAATTTATGTGGTACAGAATCCTTTCAGAAGACCCCACACCCAAGTATATATCTGAACTTCACCTGCTATTAATTATAGGTTGTGAATTAGGCTATATTTCTGAAAATAAATACATAGTTATTTTCCCCATAAACCCTATGATGGCCACCTTTTATAATTTACAAAAAAATTTAGAAATAATTACCTGGTCATCCAATTATTTCAGGCAACAAATGCCTGACATAAAAAATAAGCATATGTCTCTATAATATTTTTTGTACGTTTGTAGAAGATTTATTTTCTTATGTGAGAGATACAAAACAAGCTAAAACTTGAAAAGATACATAGTAAAGACCAATTATGTCTCTATACTCAAATATACTCATTTTTTTTTCTCATGGCATGGTGATGAAATTTATTTTTCAAATTTTGTGAAACCTATTAATAACATAACAACAACAACAACGACTTCAGTTCTGTTGGACATCCCATAACACAAAATAAACAAATGCTTAACACTAACATATTCAAGACCTACAGCCATGAATAGTCTCCTAAATAGGTACATTTACTACCCTACCACTTAGGCGTAGTATACTGATTGAGCAATATTTACAGGTAGACGAAACTGTTCAAATCTAGGGGATTTTAAAAAGCGGCAGATTCTTTGAAATCTTTCTTTAGGGGAAAAAAAAAAAAGGATACCCCCATCGAATCCTATAAAATGCATACCAAAGATCATTTATATCTCAACCTAGAACACTTCTTGCTGGGAATAACACTGGACCTCAGGATTTGTGCATATATCATGTGTAGCCTCCTATGATACAGGACACAAAAGGTACCCCTACCGTATTTGAATAATCGTAATTATTTTAGTAAAGATGTTTCGGGGTTGTAGCCTTTCCGCATGCTTCACGTTTTAAGGGGGAGGTATGCCAAATACAGAAGCAAGACTGAGCTATAGTGATCCTAGACCATTGTGCTTCTGTCTAATGAACTCTGACAGTTAGGCATTGCAATAATTACAGTAATGACATGGTGAAGGTGTGAAAAATGAGTACGTTTTTCGATCCATGTATAATATGTATTCCCCCTTGCCTGCGGGAAACATCAATGATCCTATTAATGGTGAGGTTGAGGTGTGACCAATTAGTCCGCTCAACATCAGAAGGAGGAGGTGCCTCTAATATTTAAGGTCCACTTCCTTTAGTTTGTAGTCATTTGTTTTGGGTGCTTCAGAGTCCAGTGTTGGGGACATGCTCATAAGTTAATTCATGGTTGCGTTGATTGAGAACCTTTTATTTGGTGGGCTACATTCATACTATTCATGCTGCTGCAGCGTATTTGCTCTCTTCCTTCCCTTCCAAGGGAGTGAGGGATAGCTAAGCAACTCCAAGATTTTTACTTTCACTGGTGATCTGATAATTGTTTTCTATCTACGAGCTACCACCAAATGACTAATTAGTGAGTGTAGAAATCACAATCCGTTGAACTACTTAATTGTCACTAGCTATAGGTGATTTTTGCCCTTGTACAGCCGTGCAAAAAAGAAAGTACACCCTCTATGGTTTTACATATCAGTATATATAATACCAATCATCTGTTCCTTAGCAGGTCTAAAAAATAGGCAAATACAACCTCAGATAAACATATAGAGCGTTTCATGATTTATTCAACAAAAATAAATCCTGCTGGTGTGCTTGGGATCATTGTCCTGTCGCATGACCCATTTGAGGCCATGCTTTAGCTGTCAGACAGATGGCTTCACATTAGAATAGTTTGGTATACAGAGGGGTTCATGGTCGAATTAATGACTGCAAGGTTTCCAGGCCCTGTTTCCAAGCCCAAATCATCACCCCTCCACCACGTTTGACAGTTGGTATGGGGTGTTTGTGTATATATGCTTTGCATTATGACAGACATCTCCACTTTGCTTTCTCCTGGTCTGACCTTGGGGTGAATTTGCTGGGACATCCGCTCTTGGAAGATTTGCAAGTGTTTGTTTTCCTTTTTTGAATAATCTCTCACTGTAGAATTATGGATATTGTTTGGAAATGGCCTAAGTCTTACAAAATTGATAGATAGCAGCAACAATTGCTTCTCTAAGATGTCTTTCCTCCCTTGCATTGTGTTAACACTCTAGACCAGCAAACTGCTAAAGCTTCACCTTTTATAGCGGTGGTCACACTTGCTGATGATTATTCACCTAAATGTTTCCCTGCCCAGCAATTTTGGCCAAAATTGCGGAGCTGCAATGACCTCCCCCGATCCTCCAATCGAGGGAGAGGACGTCACTGAAAGTGCCAACTGAGGGCAAAATGACTGCTCTTGCAGTGACGTCCTCTCCTCTGATTGGAGGATCGGGGAGATGACTTCACCGTAAGCACAGCCATATTGCCCTCTGTTCACCTGAGGGCCATTTGGTGGCGCTTGCAATGACATCTTCTCCCCCACTTTGAGGATCGAGAGAAGACGTCACCGCAAGCGCTGCCATATTGCCCTCAGTTTGCTCTTTCGGTTTTGGTCTTCCCTGAGTGGAGAATTGGAGAGGACGTTACCGCCGCGACGCCATTTTGGTGGAAGTTGCTCGGTTATGTCTGCGGAGGTACGAACAAAGACAAGAAAATACCAGATTAAGGATTAAAGATTGTATAGATAAGTGAGAAGTGAAGGGAGAAGATAAAAGATGAAAAAGAAGATGTGGAAGTGGTCGGCAGAGAAGGTAAGGAAACATTGAGCGTGAGAGAGAAGGGGAGTGAAAGTGAATGTGGCAACTAATTTTTAACCGAATCAAATGGTCAGGGAATGTAATTTGTTGCCCGAAATGAATGGGTCAAAAACAAACCAAAAAATATGTCCCAAACATTTTTAGCCCATTTGCACATCTCTAGTATTTAACCACACAGCGTGTCAGAAACAGGAACGGAGCGTAGCGCAGGTTTGATAAGCAAGGTGTTTTAATGAGCAACCAATAATAAACATACAGTTCCAATGAAAGAAACACGGCAGTGTAGATTCATAAACAAATTCACAGTTACAGTACAAAGGGCAAAGGCAAGTAACGTAGTCAAAAACAGTTCCAAGGTCAAAGGCAGGCGGCGTAGGTTCATAAGCAAGGTCACAGTTCCAGTATAAAGGGCAAAGGCAAATCGCGTAGTCAAAAACAGTTCCAAGGTCAAAGGCAGGCAGTGTAGGTTCATAAACGAGGGCATAGTTCCAGATAAAGGGCAAAGGCAAGTAGAGGAATCCAATAAAGGGGAACAAAGGATCAAATACCGTAATGTCACGTAGAATGTTCAAAATCTTCTAGAAGTAGGTGATAGGGAATCCACAGGAAAGTAGCTCAACTAGCAAGCAAATTGTGAAGGGATTATTGGGTTTTTATAGTGTCTCTGATTAGAGGTCTCCTCCCCTTCCCACCTGATTACCTCTTCTGTGCACCTGTTCCCCTCCTTCACACACCTGGTGCCCTCCCCTTGGTGTGAGAAGGATAGGGGTAAGGGAGTCTGGCTCCTCCCTTGATTGGCAGCTCCCTCCTGCCTCCCTCCGTCCTCTGGAACGAAGCCACACACCCCCCTGCTACAAGGAAAGCGCACGCTTTTGCCAAGTGCAGCGTGCGGCAAAATCGAGGCCGGGGATATGGCCTTCCCCGCGGACGAGCGATCGCGCCACGAGGGAGCCGGCGTCCGGAACCCGTTCCCCGCAACGGCGATCCCCGCCGCGAGGTAGGTGGCCGTCCCCGGTCCTGACACAGCGGTTAACCAAAATGTCTCCATTTTGGAGAGGATATGGATGGGGGGGGGCAGCATGAAAGACATCTGGTAGTCCTGCCACAAAAGCCAAACATTGTGACAAAGAGTCTCCCCAGAAGTAAGCAAAGTATTAGGTACAAGTGTTCACATTAGGCTGGAAACATCACTTTTGCACTTTTTTCCTGATAATGTGGCTGGATATCAAAAGAAAGGGTTTGTACGCTTACTATTGGCAACAAAAACATTGATAACACTAGTTTTGAAAAGCTTCTTAATTCACTAAAAGAACATAGATGCATAGAGTACCATTCTGTAACTGGGGACAGATTTGGCAGTTTGGGGAATATGATTATTGGACTGTCGCCATGGCCATTGTCTCCTTGACCCCCAGGGTCAAATGCCCCCATTTTCAGCAATTAATCCAAAATCTATGTTCTCAGCTCAGTAAGCAAGGGTACCAGCATCATCAAAAGGAAGGTGCTTAGACATTATCATAATGTTCCTCATATGAATGCCATATTTTGCTGTGGGTAAGTGATGTTGAATATAATATTAAATGAAAAAAAGGAAAACAAGTGATATTCGTTTAATTGCCTTGTATCAAATAGATAGATATAGTACAAAGAATTGGGCCCAGGGTAGATCCTTGGGTGCTCAACACAAAATGGTTATCCAACTGGAAAATGTTTTATTTGAAATATAATAAGGGCATTTGATGCACTAATGAGTTAAGAAGCACCTAGAGAGATTTTGGTCAAATTACCTTTTACAGTGTGTATAAATACACATTTTGCTTGTTATAAACACCAAGATTCAGAAAGTTATAGGTTAAAATTTCACAAAATACACAATATCTTGAATTATTGTTTGTTCCTTATCTACCCCAAGGGACATATGGATTTCTGGCAAAACTTTAATTTGCAGCTGGGCAATTGAAGCTTGGGATACTAGTGATTATTAGATTTAAAAACTTCCAGTCACTCAAAAGGTCAAATGTTGTAACCTATTGCTTTCCAACAACAGAAGTCTGAACGTTCTACGGAATGTAAAACTGACCACTCATCTGTTATTCTTGTCCTTTTTAGGGCAGATTATCATCCTTATGTAAACTACCAAGGGTTAGGCAATATCAACCAGCTGAATAATTATAACTCTATTTAAATCAATATTTTACAATTCAGTATGCATAAAGATCATACATCATGATGTTTACAGATATAATAAAAAGTAGGCAGCTTCTGCCTCATAACATGGCTTGTGGTCAACTATGGAAAATATTGAAACAAACCTTTAATACCACCGCTATCTTGCTTTGTTGGATAGCTGGGTGTCACCTAAGGTTGCTATTTTACCTCACAACAGTATCCCTGGGCTCTGTGTATCTGCATATCGCTGTGTATGCTTATGATTGTATCCAATGTCTTATGGAATCTCATTGCAAAGTCACTGTTGCTGATGTTTCATTATGTCAATTATCCTTTCCTGAATGATTAAAACACTCCTTACATAAAACTTACATTTTACAATTCAGTGTACATAATGACCATACATAATGATTTTTACAGATTAAAGTACGTAAGCCAAATAAGTATCTGTATAGTAAGCCTTCTTCATAATCTTTGGGTGTACTTCTGTGTTTTAACTTGTTATTTCTTTGGCTTCACTTGTTTGTACCTCTCCTGGCCTTTTGGCCAGTTCTGTGACAATTTTTTCTAGGTTCCATTTGCTAGAGAAAAGTAGCTAAATCTTGATGATCACAGTACCTGGAGGCTTATCTGAAAATAGTTTATCCCTAGTTGTTTCTGACCAGGTGTTGTATAAGCTGGGTGGACAAGCTACTTACATTATCGTTTCTACCCCCACAACTGCCTGGGGTTCGGCCTGTAAGCTAATATCCACAATACCATATGGCAGGGGCGTCCAACATGCGGCCCGCGGGCCAAATGCGGCCCGCAGGACCTCGAGGTGCGGCCCGCGTGAGATCGGCAGCCAGGATCACAAGAGCCCTGCAGCTTACTTGTAGGAGGGTCTATTGTCCTGCACAGAGGAAGGACGACATCATGCCAAGTCAGCCAGTACATGCTGAAACCTGGCTAGCTGCCCCCTTGTGTATTGATGCTGCCAGCAGTATGGGGTCTGCACTTACAGCCACCCTGTACCAGCATGTACTGGCTGACTTGGGATAGGAGTGTGATTGCTAACAGCAATCTGCTAACAGCAGTCACAGTCCCATCATGCCTAGGTTCCAGCATTTACTGGTTGTCTGGGTATAAAAAGAGTGTGTTTGCTGTTAGCAATCACCCTCCTATCATGCCAAGTCAGCCAGTACATGCTGAAACCTGGCTAGCTGCCCCCCTTGTGTATTGATGCTGCCAGCAGTATGGGGTCTGCACTTACAGCCACCCTGTACCCGCATGTACTGGCTGATTTGGGATGATAGGAGTGTGATTGCTAACAGCAATCTGCTAACAGCAATCACACTCCTATCATGCCAAGTCATATTGTTGATTTTTTTTTGTCCAATTGTTGTGTGTTAACGCACTAAAATTGGACAAAAAATACAATAACTATTAATTTATATATGATTGTTGACAGCACTCCTATCATGCCCAGCCAGCCAGTACATGCTGGAATCTGGGTATGCCTGAGATTGCTGTTAACAATCATAATATATAATTTTTTTGTACAATTTTGGTGTGTAATTTACGTTTATTAAAAGTGTGGGATTTTTTTATTATTTTTAAAGGTGAGGGGGGGGGGGGTCATTTTCGGTTTCGTTTAAGTGAACCCTGAATTTTCGGTTTTGGTCCAGAATTTTCATTTTAGTGCATCCCTAAAATAAATAGAACTATTTCATTTTTACTTATCCAGAATCCTGAATTTGTAGTCACAAAACTTTCTAGGCCCAGAAATCAGTGAGAGGAAAAGTAAAGGTTTTGTGTCATTTACTTTATTTTAATCTGCATATCTTATTAAAGGCCATATTTTCTCACAGTGAAAAATGAGTGCGGCCCTCGCACGTATACAATTCTGATGAAGTGGCCCACTGCAGAAAAAACTTAGCTGTTAGCAATCACACTCCTATCATCCCAAGTCAGCCAGTACATGCTGGTACAGGGTGGCTGTAAGTGCAGACCCCATACTGCTGGCAGCATCAATACACAAGGGGGCAGCTAGCCAGGTTTCAGCATGTACTGGATGTGCATGATGTGCAGGACAATAGACCCTCCTACAAGTAAGCTGCAGGGCTCTTGTGATCCTGGCTGCCGATCTCACGCGGGCCGCACCTCGAGTTCCTGCGGGCCGCATTTGGCCCGCGGGCCGCATGTTGGACGCCCCTGACATAGAGTATACAAGTTGCCACTACCCCCTATGGTTGAACAACATGCCAAAGGGACAGTTAATGAGAGTTAGGAGAAACTGTTCCAAGAGGGAGCATTTCGAAATAAAAGCCACGGAAATCAAAAAACAATTCTAGAGAAAAACTATACTGTTGAGAGGTTAGACAGCAGCCTTCGACAGGTTGAGAAAATAGGGAACAATTATTGGAAGGAAAGAAGAGGGATACCAGGGAACAGGGGAAGAAGGATTTTAGTTTTTCTTTCTTCACTAAATATAATATACAAGCCCACAACATTAGATATATCCTAGAAAAACACTGGCACATCCTTAAGAACGATGAGATTTTAGGGACCATACTTCCCTGTGTCTGTGTGTATTAGTGTGTGTTCTAATTGATATATAGTAAATACTTTTTTTATTATTAAACATATACAAAACAAAACAATAACATAAAACCAAAACAACAAAGAAAAAAAAGCTCAATAATGTATTTTAGATGAGTAGTGAGGGCATCTATCGGCTGGTTCAGAGGGAATTCCATCAAAAGCTTTCCTCCAAATTATAGATCCTTCTTCCGCTACCTTATTTCGATTTCTTTCCATTTCAATTTGATATTCCACTTGATTTTTAAATTGAGACCAAGAGGGAATTTTTTGTGATTTCCAATTCTTTATTATTAGATATTTTATTGCCAAACATATCTGTATGCCAAGAAAGAATAAAGGCGGCTTTAATATTGGCCATGCTAACTGAAGTAATACTATTTCTGGCTTCTTATCTACGGGTCAGGCACGTCATGCAAAACGGTCACTTAACGACCTATGACGTGCCTGACACATCAGACTTAAACAAGCTTAGAAAGTGATTGTTGATCACTTTCTAAGCTTAAACGGTGTTGCTGTAATGCCTCGATGTCGAGGCATTCAGCAACACCGAGATCGGCATGATGGGCCATGTCTAGCCCCTCCGCGGGGCGTCAACATCCGCCATACATTGTATGGCGGCGGACGCCCATTTTAAAAGCGTTTAGGAGGCGATCAACGATCACCTCCTAAACTTCAATGGTGTCGCTGGAATGCCTCGATCATGAGGCATCCAGCGACACCAAATACTTACCCCAGGGCGGGCTGTGACCGCTCCGGAGAGCGGTCACAGCCGCAGCTGCACGCAGTCTTCGCCATCCGCAAGATGGCGGCGGCCCGGGAAAAAAAATTATAAAGTTGAAAAAGTTCGCTAGACGGTCTCCAGACCCTCTAGAGAACTCTGGCTCCACTTGCAGGTTGAATACAGGTACTGCATTCAACCATACAAGTCAATGAAGCCCAGCTTTCTAATCACTATGTGATTAGTAAAATATTTTAAAAAAAATTAACAAAAAAAAAACCTTAAAAAAAAAAAAACATGGTAACATTGAAAAATTATTATGCTTGAGGCTAGGTTTCCACTTGGGTTTTTGTCCTGCGTTTTTTTTCTTGATGAAAAACGCCAAGAAAACTGCCACTGCATTTTCCTTTGTTTTGGCGTTTTTTTCTGGAGTTTTTTCTGGCGTTTTAGCCTTTCTGTGGAAATTGCTTTTTTTGACCTTAGGCAGTTTTTCCAGCCTTTACAAGTTAGAAGTTTCACCCAGCTAAAAGGGATTAGGATAAATGGCAAGTACCTGCCCCCTGATGTCATTTACTTGGTAGAGTTCTACTTAAACACCCCGGCGGACCCTTTTGTCACTTTTCTGTGGTTTGTAAGGCGTGCTTTATTCCGAATGTCTGCTCCTCTAGGAAGATTGGCCCCAAATGATGGTGCAAATTGTTTGCTGTTGCTTTTGGCAGGCAGGATCCAGTTGGTTTGTTTGTAATGGCATGTTTGTTCCAAATGGTGTAGAATTGAATATGAACTTTGTTTTGTGTGAAACTGTTTGTTTCCAGCCTATTTCTCGTAGGACACACAGATACTGGGTCCATCCTCTGCATTGTAACTGTGGAAAAAACGCCATAAAAAACGCCAAGGCAATAAACCCACATGGCTTTTTCATGGCGTTTTTTCTCTCCCATAGACTTCTATTGGAGAAAAACGCCAAGATTTCCTTGCAAAAAACGCCAGTGTCAACATGCTGCGATTTTGAAAAACTGCCACAGAGCCCAAAAAAGCAGAAAAACGCCAAAGAGGACTGAAAAAACGCCGAACAGAAAAACGCCAAGTGGATATGGCATTCTGCGATTTCCTATTGAAGAACAGCTAACATCTGGCTGCTGCGTTTTTTCACTAAAAAAACGCCAGGTGGCGCTATTGGCGTTTTTATGGGCGTTTTTAGCAAAAAAAAAACCAAGTGGAAACCTAGCCTTAGAGGAACTATCCAGTTCCAGCAAAATGTAAAAAAAAAAGTCCAAAAAGAGTAAAATAAATAAAATAAAAAAATAAAGTTTATTATTATGAGCAAGTGCTAAAATTAGCGCTGTATCTTCCCAAAAATCCTGACGTGGAAAAATTTAAATAAAAGCATTTCAAATACCCAAGGGGTGTCTAATTTTAAAAAAATGAATGGTTTGATGGGGTAAATTGGAGTGGCCGGGCTCAAAGATAGGGCATAAGCACAGACTGACCGAAATGGGGGGGGGGGGGAAAAGCGCACTTCCAAAATGTGGCATTTTAACCCCAAACACCAGACAAACCCATACATGTGGGGTATGACTGAACTCGGGAGATGTTCCTGAACACATATTAGGGTGTTTGATAGTGACGTATACCTGGAGCTATAAATTTATACCCAAAGTACAATTTGTGTGAAAAAAAATACAAAAAAAAATACTACCACAAAGTGTGGCAAAGGCTGGTGGTAGAATCTGATGCATAGAAAGGGTTAAATACTACCATTTTAAGTACCTTGGGGTGTCTAGTTTTCAAAAATATATGGTTTTATGAGGTAAATTGTAGTGGCCAGGCTCAAAGATAGGGCATAGGCACAGACTGACCAAAATAGGGGGGAAAAAGCGCACTTCCCAAATGTGGCCTTTTAACCCCAAACAGCAGTCAAACCCATGCATGGGTGGTATCACTGTACTCGAGAGATGTTGAACACATATTAGGGTGTTTGATAGTGACGTATACCTGGAGCTATAAATGTATACCCAAAGTACAATTTGTGTAAAAAAAAAATACCAAAAACATACTAACACAAAGTGTGGCAAAGGCTGGTGGTAGAATCTCATGCATGGAAAGGGTTAAAATACTAGAATTTGAAATACCTTGGGGTGTCTAGTTTTCAAAAATATATGGTTTGATGGGGTAAATTGAATTAGCCGGCTTCAAAGATGGTCCTATTAGGACATGGGGGCAGAATGACCAGATGTAAAAGTTCCAAGTTAAAAAATGTGCACTTCCTAAATGTGGCGTTTTACCTCCCAAACAACCCGACAAACGCATGCATGGGGGGTATGACTGTACTCGGGAGATGTTGCTGAACACATATTGGGGTGTTGTTTGAAAGTGATGTATACCAGGAGCTGTAAATCCATACCTGAAGAGCAATTTTAGCGATAAAAAACACAAAATAAATTACTACCACAAAGTTTGACAAAGACTGGTGGTAGAATTAGTGCATGGAAAGAGCTAAAATTCTAGCATTTGAAATACCTTGGGGTGTCTAGTTTTCAAAAATATATGATTTGATGGGGTAAATTGCATTGGCCGGCTTCAAGGATACCCGAAATGGCACATGGGGGGAAGAATTACCAGATTTGGAAAAAATGGTTTTGAAATAGCAAAACGCTACTTAATGCTCCATAACGTGCAGAAAAAAGCAAAAAAACATTGGGTATTTCTAAACTCAGGACAAATAGTAGAATATACTTACTAGTTTTTTTCATTAGCTTTTTTGGATGAGTAAAAGATTTTTGGGGTAAAAGTCAGAAAATGTGGTTTTTTTTTACATTCTTCATCATATTTTATCATTTTTTTTTTTATGGGAAATTAGATAATATGATTAAAACAATGGTATCTGAAGAAAGCCCTTCTTGTCCTGAAAAAAACATAATTTGTGTGGGTTCACTAAATGAGTGAAGAGAAAATTACATCTAAACACGAACACCGCAAAAGTGTTGAAACAGCCTCGGTCCCAATGGTACAAAAGGTAAAACACAGCCTGGTCCTTAAGGGGTTAAATATCTCATATCATATCTTGGCTGTTGTTACACCTCCAACAATTGGGTGGTGTTCCATATAGTTCCATACCTCTGTTGGAACTATATGCCATCTATGGTTAATTTTGAATTGTTATTCCAATCAATGTAAACAATGTGCATATGATTTAATTTTTGGAATTATTTCAATCCAATCTTTATATGAGATTCGACAGTCAATATCTCTCCCATTTTTCAAGGTAGGTACGTACCTCAACCTTCTGATTTTTATTTATCAAACCCAAATCCAAGATTTTACTAATATTCCTATTCTTATGGTATAATATTTTTATGGCTAGTCTTTCTGTGTCCGATTCTGTCATCGTATGGTCAGATATAAAGCTTTTTATTTGTAAGTATTTAAATATATCCTTATCCTGTAGCTTGAATTCCGATTTAAGGGATCGAAAGGATTTAATTACATCCCCTTCCATTAAATTATTTATTTTCTTAATACCCTTACTCTGCCAGTCTTGTAAGTCTATTTTATCTATTTCAGTCTGGATAATAGTGAGAGGACATTCTTTAGGGATTTTATTATTTTATTGTCTTAGATTTTTCCAGACTTTTAATAAATTAATTATCAGATTCCCGTCTTGTTTTAACCAATTCTGGTATTTTAGGGGCTGTAACCAAACAAACAATTCTGCATCTAAATTGCTCGCATTCTCTTTTTCCAGTAAATACCAGGATTCGGTTTTATTTTCTGGTATTAGCCAATTACTTAAATGTATTAATATATTCGAGTTGTGGTAACTATTAATATCCACCGCTCTGATGTCCCCTTCCTTTAGTTTCCTACAAATTAGTTTTCTGGCAATTCTTGATCTTTTATTTCTCCGTATAAATTGTTCAAAAATCATTTGTATATCTATCCGGAAGGGCCATTGGGACTGATCTAAACAAATATAACCAAATTGGAAGGATATAAGATTTGATAGTATTTATACGGCCCCATCATGAGATATTATTCTGTCCCCACTCTGTCAAGTATTTCTTAGTTTTTTGGATTAAGGTATGAAAATTAAATTCCATTATTTGTTCTATTTTGGTTGGTATGCATATCCCCAAATAATCCAATTTTTCGCTGTTCCAAACAAAGGTTTCCTGAATCCTCTCCTTCAATAGGATTATTGCCGTTCAAAGGAGGAATATTAGATTTAGATATATTTAATTTATAGTTGGAAAAACAGCCATATTCTTCTATTTCTTTAATAGTATAATCTATCAATGCCATTGGGTCTGATAGCATAAGCATGATGTCATCAGCATAAAGATTTAATTTAATTTGCCCCCCTTTTATCTGGGTATTTAATCTAATATATTGAGCAAGAGGTTCTAAAGACAGGACATATAATAGTGGAGATAGTGGGCAGCCTTGTCTGGTCCCGTTTTTAATATTGAATCACTCTGATGTGTTCTAGGTATGTTAGTCCGTGTCTGTCTATGTTAGTATGTGAACATGTGTACTTGGGTAAGTTAGGGTGTGCGCCTGTGTATGTTAGCGTGTGTGTATGCCTATATTAGTGAAAGTATGTGAATGTATGTTAGTATGTAAACAGGTATATTAGTGTGTCTGGATATATATATATATATATTTTAAATATTCTTTATTTCCCTTTTTTTTTTTTTTTAAACCCACAAGTTTATCACAAATTACATAAAAAGACAAAACATAAACTTACTAACATGTCATTTCTATACAGAATTGATTATGGTAACATGAATGAAGATACCATATAATTTGTCCAAATAAACCCACCAAAAATTAAACAACATGAAGGAAAAAAAAATAAAAAAAATGTATTGGAGATAAAAAGATGCATGCAACTAGTCAAGTATATTAATTCTTTGGAGTTAGAGATAAACCCATTTTGGTTTAGTCTACTACCTGTTCAATTGTTCCATTTTTTTAAGGCATTGTTCCCATATGAAAGTTTTTTTAAAATTTGTTTTTAATAGCCGGGAAACTTATTTTTCCAATATAAGTTGAGTCTTCAATTGGTTCTCTAAACAGAGCCAATTTAAGTCTCTATTTTGTTTCCACTCCCTTGCTATTATTCTTTTTGCTGCTAAGCAAAGACCTGTTTCACTGGTTTTGGTCATATCCCATCATTCGGGTGTTCTGTGAAAGAACCCTGGCTGTTTCAAGAAGCTGAATATATATATATATATATATATATATATATATATATATATATATATATATACACACACACACAACTATAATTTAGTGTTTTGAGTGCCAGGCATAGAGGAACATTTTCCCCTTTTAGGGACTAGGCCCATTTTTGCAGTTTTGTAGTTACATTTAGGTAATAATCCTATACACAGCTTACACTTTAGGAGGAAACCTTAATATATTGTGGTTTTCAGTTAAGCTATTCATGTCACACCACAGTAAAAATACCTTAAACCAAACAATTTTCTTAAAAGACTCCCCTATTATATTTATCCATTGTATATGGTTGTAGATAAACCTCTATTGCACACACAGCCTATGAAGGTAACAATATAGCACATGTTAGGCACATATAAGAAGGGGTCAAACACATAATTGTGATAAAGGCACATACTCTAGGAGGAATATATACATGCCCAGTAATGCCATCAGAGTGGTATGCTGGTACTGGTGTACCAAGCCTGGCCAAGCGGTAGGGCAAGGGTTGGTACAAAAGTAGCTGTGTAGGTTTTTAGTGTGTACCTCCAGGAAACCTTTACCAGTAGCGATGTCCGGATCATGAACGAATCATTCATTTGAGCCGATTCTTTTTAGTGATCCGGATGAATCGGTTCAGTAGACTGAACGATTCATTTGTAGCGGTTCAGTCTGTGAATCATGCAGAGCACTCAGACAGACTCTGGGGTCAGGTTACAGGTCATTAATTCACAGAGGAACGATGACTCAGAGTCAGAGAGGCGTTCAAAGATTCGAATGATCCGAAGATTCGAATCATTCAGGGATCCGGATCTTACAAGGATCCGAATCTTACAGAGATTCGAATCATTCAGAGAATATTACTGATACCATACTTTTATAAATAAATACATTAATAATGTTCACACTGCCCCCAGGATTTAGATTCCCCTGAGTTTGCCCCCCTTTACCTATAACTGCACATACAGTTAACTTTATTAAATTAATTAAATTAACCCTCAGTCATCAGCATAAAATTAACCCTTATACCCCATCAACCATAACTGCCCCTGAAATTAACCGTAAAGATCCCATTAACCATAACGGCCCCTGAAACTAACCCTAAAGACCCCATTAACCATAACAGCCCCTGAAATTAACCCTAAATACTCCATTAACCATAACTGCCCCTAAGTTAATTGCATGTACTCCAGATAAAATTACCTAATAAATTGGTATGGTTGATGGGGTCTTTAGTGTTAATTTAGGGGCAGTTAGGCTTAATGGGGTGTTTAGGGTTAATTTGGGGGCAGTTATGCTTAACAGGGTGTTTAGGGTTAATTTAGGGGCAGTTATGCTTAATGGGGTCTTTAGTGTTAATTTAGGGGCAGTTATGCTTAATGAGGTGTTTAGGGTTAATTTGGGGGCAGTTATGCTTAATGGGGTGTTAAGGGTTAATTTTAGGGGCAGTCATAGTTGATGGGGTGTTTAGGGTTAATTTAATGGCGAGGGTTAATTTAATTAATTTAATAAAGTTAGCTTAAGGTGCAGTTGCAGGTAAAGGGGAATGTAAATCCTGGGGGCAGTGATTATTAATGTATTTATTTATAACAGTATGGTGATATTATCTGACTGATTCGAATCCCAATGAAGGCAGAGAGTCATTCAAAGATCCGGATCTTACAGTGATCCGGATCACTGTAAGAGTCGGATCCCTGTAAGATCCGAATCTTTGAACGACTCTCTGCCTTCATTTACATCACTGGAGTAGGCAGGGGGGAGGATTCATTGAGTAATGAAAGGGGCGGGGCCAATCGTTAGTGTGCCTGCGCGGAGTTACTGGAAAACAGTAACTCCTGTGAGTCACACTGAGTGATCCGAAGATTCGGATCATGAATCGGATCATTTCAGTGAACGAGTCGAAATGATCCGATTCACTTTAATGATCCGAACTTCCCATCACTATTTACCAGAAAGCCTGTCTTATGTGAGACTCTTCAATGCATAAGGCTTCATTCTCAGTAACCATGGAAAATGTTTTAAGGCCTGCAAAACAGGCCTTAATGGTTACAGTGTCTATATTAAGCCAGCTTTAAAAATCCTCTAAAGAAGCCCCTTGAGGGTGAAACACGTCAGGTCGCTGGCATTTGTTTTGCAAATTGTATATTATATAAATTGTTTTTTATATTTTCAACTATGCATTTTAAATATTGATGCAATAAGGATCTATTAAATATATTTTTATACTCTGTAACCTGTTTATTTGTTTTGAAGCTAGTGCATACACCAGAATTTATAAATTATAAATCAATCAAATGTAGTTTAAAAAAAAAAAAATACAAGTTGAAATATTACCGAATCCCAGGAATGACCCAGGGATAGGTCCTGACTTGTTCTTTTGTGGGACACAAAGGAATGCAGGAGAGGCCAATTCAAACTGTTCCACTATATTTACACAAAATATTGCCTACTTGAAGCAATGAGCATGTTTGTTATAGAATTCTTCAAAAGACATATCAATCAACTGTTATTTGTGGTTATGAAGTCGGTAATAAACATTTGAAGTTTACACTTACACTACTGTTATGTATTTTCCTGCTTTAAGCAGTCTTTGGATATAAGGGGTAGCACATTCATTGATGTGCTAGTTTTTCCACCTTTTAATACAAATTATCTTTTAAAACTAAATACATTTTGCATTTTGATTAATCGATTTGTATAAATGAATTTAATAATGCAAAACCTTAAACTTAGTATAGTAAGTGTCACATATATATATATATATATATATATATATATATATATATATATATATACATACATACATATACACACACACATTACACAGCGGTACAGGATGTGTGTAAGGTGGCTATATGGACATAGGTTATTTTTTTCTCATGCATTTTATTGTCAAAACAAGCTGCTTTTCACATTGCTGAACAGCAGCTGGAGAGACAGTTCTGACGTTTATGGGTCACAGACCTCTGAGTCCTTGGCCAAATTCCTGGGAAATTAAAGAATACAGATACTGGGATTTTGAAGAAGGAGGTTTAAGGGCAGCTGGATTTAACAGATGTGTTTAGAAATGCAATTTCCTCTGCCAAAGTTGGAGTGTACCAATGAAACTCACATCAGGCTTTTGAGCTGTGGGATGTTGTTTTCCAACCATCTAATGTACCCAGTGTTTTATTTTGGACACACGAGGGGATAAATACTTATTTGTTCATCCCCCTCAGCGGGGGGGGGGGGGGGTGTAAACCATTTTAGGCATCATTTTCTAAGATTAAAGCATTCATAATTTAGCCTGCTAAATTGGATGCTGTACTAATGTTTTTAAATATACTTAACATACACAAACAGGTTGATAAGCTTTCATGGGTGATCATGACATAAACAAGGGAGACCATGCATAATTATTGACCTGGCCAGGGCCGGCCCAAGACTTAATGCCGCCTGTGGCGAAGTTTAAAATGACGCCCCCGGGGGGCGGCATTTTAAACTTCGCTGACGTCATTATCTACCCCCCCCCTTTGTACTTACCTTTAAACAGTCCTGCGAGTCTCCCTGCTCTGCCACGGTGCCGGCTTGTAAAATTGACGTCACTTCCGGCGCTCAGCATTACAAGCCGGCACCGAGACCAAGCTAGAGGGCTCGCAGAGGAGAGAGAGGGGCGCCGAGCGGGTAAGCAAAAACCACTCAGTGCCCCTTTCTCTCCTCCGCTTCAAAAAAAAAAAGCGCTTGGGGCGGCAAAGTGCCGCCTCTTCAAAAGTGCTGCCTGGGGCAATTGCCCCACTCGGCTCCATTGTAGGGCCGGCCCTGGACCTGGAAATTAAAACTTAGTTAACAAAAATAAAACAAGTAAAGAGGGGGAATGATAAATGTTCATTTCTGTTTTACAGGCTGGTGGGACTGCTGGTTGCAGAGTGTGCTCCTGGGAGGGATTGGTGTTTGCACTGGTGTGTAATTGGCAGAAAAGAAGGAAGATAGTAACTGCCATTTGTCTATGTGGTCCATGACACAGTTCAGACAGGTGAGTTTTCATTAATGGATACAAAGCGACTATCTATACCATGGGTGTATTACAGTACACTGCTGTGATGGATAAGCTCTGGTAGCAGGAGGTTCTGCTGGTGAATAAGGTGTTTACTCTATGGTAGTTGGTGGTGTTGCTGCTGGTGAAGGTGCCCACTCCATGGTGTTAGATGGTGCTGCCATCCAGCTGGTATGTAACTGCTCCTCCCTCACTGATCCCTATCTTTTTCATGGGGCTGTATGGGGCAGAAGGGCATTCATTAAAATTGCACAACAACATCATTATGACCCATTGCCTAGTAAAAAGGGCTAAGGGCGTAGAAGGACAATGTGACTTTATGGCTATATTCACAAATTATTACAGGGTCATTTCTTGAAGGTATTTACTATGGTACTTGAATAATCAGGCGAAGTCTCTTTTAATTACCAGGCAATGCAGATGCATTTCCCGAGTCCACTCTCCCTGGGATGCTAGTTAACTGGGATGGCACTCACTGCCTCACAGCCATTAAAGGCCGATGTTGCTGGGAGATGTATGCAGTGGTGGGATTCAAATTCTTTTAGTAACCACTTCCGAGCTTTTTTACTAAAAGTCAGGGGGAGGGTAGGGTGACCACATGTATAGATATATATGCGTTAGACATGCATTTTTAAATACATAATATGTACTTTGTCTTGAAGTAAAGACTATGATTGAAATATGTCCGAAATAACAGCTGAACTGGCAGTTTCTTTAATATTAGACCCTGCTGCCATATATATAAATATTAGATCCAGCTGTTGATATATATAGACCCTGCTGCCAATTCATTTAACCCCTTGATGACAATTGCCGGTCCGGGCACGTCACAGAAATTCAAGTCGATAACGACAAATGACGTGCCAGGACCGGCACGTCTTTAAACAGGTGCAGAAAGCGATCTATTTTCGCTTTCTGCACCGAAACGGCGTTGCTGTAATGCCTCGACCTTGAGGCATTCAGCAACGCCATTATCGGCACAAAGGGGCCATCTCTGGCCCCTCCCCGGGGCGTCAACATCCACCATACTTTGTATGGCGGCGGACACCCGTTTTAAAAGCGTTTAGGAGGCGATCAACGATAATATATATATATAAAAAATATATTTTTGTGAGCAAGTCCTAAAATTAGCATATTAGCTTAAAACAATTCTCTCATGGAAAGAGTTAAAATACTGGCATATTAAATGCCCATGGGGTGTCTACTTTTAAAAAATTTATGATTTGATGGGGTAAATTGAATTGGCTGGGTTCAACAAGGTCCCAATTAACATGGGGGGAAGGATTTCTAATTTCCAATTAGAAAAATGCACACGTACCAAATGTGGTCTTTTAGTTCCCCCCAAAAATGACAATTTTTGACAGTATCACTGTACTCAGGAGATGTTGCTGAACACATATTGGGGTGTCGTGTGACAGCGGCATATACCAGGAGCTGTACATACATACATAAAGTAGGTGTGTGTGGGAAAAATACACACACAAAAATACTACTGCAAACTTTGAAAAAATGCTGGTGGTAAAATGTGTGCATGCAAAGAGTTAAAATACCAGCATTTAAAATACCCTGTGGTGTCTAGTTTTCAAAAATATATGGTTTTGTTGGGCACACTGAAATGGCCCGGCTCAAAGATGTACCAAATAGGGGATGGGCAGTGGATCCCCAAATGCCAAAGTTCAACATTGAAAAATGCAGTCAGGCAAAATCATTCATGTGGGGTATCACTGCGCTCAGGAGATGTTGCTAAACACATATTGGGGTGTTTTGTATACGAGAACTTTTTAATTCATACCTGAAGTAAAATGTGTGTGACAAAACAAATGCACAAAAAAAGACTACCACAAAGTTTGACAAAGACTGGTGGTAGATATGGTGCATGGAAAGAGTTAAAATACTAGCATTTGAAATACCCTGGGGTGTCTAGTTTTCAAAAATATATGGCTTTATTGGGCACACTGAAATGGCCCGGCTCAAAGATGTACCAAATAGGGCATGGGCAGTGGATCCCCAAATGCCAAAGTTCAACATTAAAAAATGTGCATGCCCCAAATGTGGCCCTTTTGCCCCCAAACAGCCAGGCAAAATCATTCATGTGAGGTATCGCTGTACTCAGATGTTGCTAAACACATATTGGGGTGTTTTATGATAGTGACATATACCAGAACCTAAATAGAAAAAGGCTCCAGGCACTCAAGGGTTCCATCAGACAGATTTATTGAAGGAAACGGACAACAACGTTTCGACCTCACAATGAGGTCTTTATCAATATACCAGAACCTGTCATACCTAAAGTAAAATGTGTGTGAAAAAACAAATGCAAAAAATTACTACCATAAAGTTTGACAAAGGCTGATGGTAGAATAAGTACTTGGAAAGGGTGAAAATACCAGCATTTGGAATACACTGAGCTGTCTAGTTTAAAAAAATATATGATTTGATGGGGTAAATTGCATTGGCCGGGTTCAAAGATACCCAAAATGGCACATGGGGGGAAGAATTACCAGATTTGGAAAAAATGGCTTTGAAATAGCAAAACGCTACCTGTACTTATTGCTCCATAACGTGCAGAAAAAAGCAAAAAAAACATAAAAACATTGGGTATTTCTAAACTCAGGACAAATAGTAGAATCTATTTAGCAGGTTTTTTTTATTACCTTTTATAGATGAGTAAAAGATTTTTCAACTAAAAGTTAGAAACAGTCAAATTTTTCACCATATTTTATACTTTTTTTAATAGTAAATAATATGATACAATCAAAACAATGTCATCTAAAGAAAGCCCTTCTTGTACTGAAAAAAACAATATCTAATGTGTGTGGGTTCAGTAAACGGGAAAGAAGAAAATTACAGCTACATTTCGAGCAGCGCAGAAATGTTAAAACGGCCATTGTCACGAAGGGTACAAAAAGTAAAATCAGCCTTTGTCACGAAGGGGTTAATATTTAATACTGAAAAAATTGGACCCTATACAAGCATTTTCTTGGGACCCGCTCCACGATCCCTAGCATGCAATTACTCCCTCTGCTCCCACACCAAAAAAATAGGTGTAGATCAAATAAAACACATACAACAGCACTGTATAGATCAGCTGAATAAGACATACAAACGCTATATTTGCAGGTATACATAAATAACGTATGGAAACATAGCCTAGCAGGTATAAATCAACACAGTAACACACAAACCCAGCTTTGCATGTATAGATCAATTGAAATTCACATGCAAACTCAGCACTGAGGGTACAGATCAAATAAACAGAATCAGACATGCAAATCCTATATTTGCAGGTATACAATAATAATATATGGAAACAGCACTGCAGGTATAGATCAACTAAAAATCACATGTAAACTGAAGGAATAGATCAAATAAATACATGGAAGCAGCATTGCAGGTATACCCTGATTAATAATGTATGGAAACATAGCATAGAATAAATGGCTCTACAGAATAATACACAAACCCAGCTTTGCAGGTTTAGATCAATTGTAATTCACATAAAAACACGGCATTAAAAGTATAGATAAAAAACCCTAAATTACAGGCATTGATCACAGGTTGCACACCCCAAAGCCAGCCCTGGCATCCACACTGCCCACATACAGGGCCGGCCCAAGGCAAAATGCCACCTGGGGCGAATTTTAAAATGCCGCCCCCCCCCCTTATCTACCCTTCCTCTCCCTCCGTCCCTGCCGCCCACCCCCTTAACTACCCTTCCTCTCCCTCTGTCCCTGCCGCCCCCCCCCCCTGTACTTACCTTTCAGCAGTCCTGCGGCGAGTCTCCCTGTTCAGTCTCGGTGCCGGCTTGTAATGCTGAGCAGTGTTCCCTCTAAGCTGTGCGCTTGTGCGTGCGCACATAACTTTTGGAGGGAGCGCACACGTTCTAACATTGTGCGCACAGTACCTAACGAGGAGCTGGGGGGGGCGGGCAGTCCGTCCAGGGTGATGCTGGCACTCCTCCAGATACGGACATTAATGTCCGCCGCTGGAGGAGCAAGCTCGGTTGGGGAGATCAAAAATCTCACCCCAACCGGCATAAAATCAATCAAGGGAGCGGGAGGTCTGTTAATACAGACCTCCGATCCTGCTCCCTTGCTATGCGCGCGGCAACTGATGCTGTGCATCGGGATTTGATGTCAGATCCCGGCACACAGCACTGAAGCCACGCCCACCTTCTTTACTGCACCGGAAGGACAGGACACAGAAGAAGAAGAGTCAAGGGGAAGAACGAAGAGGAGGAGGAAAAGTAACTAACATAGGAAAGGTAGGAAAACATTAAGTGAGAGTGGATTATAAGTGTGTGAGAGTGATGGGTGTTATGCTGTAGTTTATGCTGAATGTTTGTGAATGAGTGTGTGTGTGTGATAGCATGGATGTGTAAGGGGGGGGATAGCATGGCATAGGGAGGCTGTAATCACATTAATATGATGCCAAGGTTCCAGCATGTACTGGCTGCCTGGGCATGATAGGAGTGTGATTGCTGTTAGCAATTATATATATATATATATATATATATATATATATATATAATATTGTTGTTGGGGGTTTTTGTCCAATTTTGGTGTTATTTTTAATAAAGCGATTGCTCAATTTTCGGTCCAGAATTTTCATTTCGGTGCATCCCTATATACTAAGCCAGACACTGAAGCAGTAGGCCTACACCACATCAATGTTTGGCTTAGTATATAGTGATAGGGGTTATGCTACATTATTGGCAATGTCTGGCTCAATGTATAGTGTTATGCTGTACCACCGTCAATGTCTGCCTCAGTATATAGTGATAGGTGTTATTATTATTCGCTCATAATTAATTTGACCATGGAGTCAAAAGGGTTGGAAATATATAGCTCCACCCCCTTGCAATGTGATTTTTTTTTCCAGCTCCACCAACTTTATATGGACTGTAGAAGCATATTGTGCGCACAAAATTTTGGCTCTGGGAAAAATTTTGCACAACAGAAATTTTCTGTGGACATCACCCAAGAAAAATTAGAGGGAACATTGATGCTGAGCGCCGGAAATCTTCCGGCACTCAGCACTACAAGCCGGCACCGAGACCGAACAGGGAGACTCGCCGCAGAGGAGAGAGAGAGAGGGGCGCTGAGCGGGTACTGACAGCTTGGTAAGCGAAAACCACTCGGCGCCCCTTTCTCTTTAAAAAAAAAAAAAGGGCTTGGGGCGGCAAAGTACCGCCCCTTCAAAAGTGCCGCCTGGAGCGGTTGCCCCACTCGGCTCCATTGTCGGGCCGGCCCTGCCCACATAGCACCTGATCAGCACCCCAAACAGCCCGGCCTGTGCCATCTTTGTCCCATAAACACCCTACCTGTGCCATCCTGGTCCCAAAGCTCAAACCCCTTGATGGTTTCCACAATTATACATCTGATACATGCAAACACTTTTACAGTCACTCACTAATTCACAAATTCATTCACATAATTCATTCACAGAGTGGCATTGTCACATACCTATACCCCAAAACTTGAAGAACCGCAACTTCACCCTGGGAGATACCGAATGGGAAGGCCCAAAGGGAACACCCAGGGCCGAAGAGATATTGAGCAGCCAGAGGACAGGGTATAGGCAAAAATATAGGCAGTCTCTGAGGAGTAGATGGCAGTAGCGTGGACAGTGAAGGTAGCACCGGAACTGCAAAACGAAGTGAAGAAATCAAGCCAGGAGTCGGTACACGGAGGAGTTACTCAGACAAGCCAGGATTCGGTACACGGAGGAGTTAGTCAGACAAGCCAGGATTCGGTACACGGCGTAGTAAACCAAGCAGGAGCAGCTAGCAGCACGTCAGACTCAAAGACCACACAAGGGTAAAGTGCAGCAGACCAGCAGGCTTTTTAAATTAGGAGCCACACCAAGCCACGCCCCCGGAACTGCACTGGAGATTGCTCAGGCAGCAACACCCCCAGTCATCTTCCAGCCTGGGCACGCCCCCTCCTATGACTCACACGCAGGTTGCTAGGAGACATGTGGCTAGAAGCAGCTATACTAGTTTTGCTGTGACAGGCATATAGGGTGTATAAGGCATATCTGGGAGGCAGAGTGGCATATATGGGGTTAAAAGGAATATCAGGGAGGCAGAGTGGCATATAGGGGTGTATAAGGCATATCTGGGGACAGAGTGTCATATAGGGGGGTTAAAAGGAATATCAGGGAGGTAGAGTTGCATATAGTGGTGTATAAAGCATATCTGGGGGGCAGAGTGGCATATAGAGGGTCAAGAGGCATATCTGGGGGGGCAGATTGGCAAATTAATCGAAAAAAGGCACCAGTGCATACTTTAATTACCTAATATACTAATTACCATTTTATTAAAAATACATTTTATATATTTATAATACAATTTATAAAATTTAACAATAATAAATGTTTATTTTATTAATAATAAAGAAATAATGAAAACATAACATAAGCAAGTTATTACCAGACTTTTAATTACCATTAATTACTAATAATAATATATTTATAAATAATATAATGGTAGTTAGCAATGCATAATGCATTGCTAACTACCATTATAGTATAAATAAATATATATTTATAATAAATATATATATTTTAAAATTTTAATAAGAAAGAAAGAGCATATAAGCAAGTTCTTACCAGACTGCTGCTGCTCTACAGACTCTACAGGACGCTGCCCACTGTCTCTTTGGGAACCAACTGTAACCGTGCGGTGGGTGGGGGCAGGGCCGGCCCTACAATGGAGCCGAGTGGGGCAATTGCCCCAGGCGGCACTTTTGAAGAGGCGGCACTTTGCCGCCCCAAGCGCTTTTTTTTTTTTTGAAGCGGAGGAGAGAAAGGGGCACCGAGTAGTTTTTGCTTACCCGCTCGGCGCCCCTCTCTCTCCTCTGCGAGCCCTCTAGCTCGGTCTCGGTGCCAGCTTGTAATGCTGAGCGCCGGAAGTGACGTAAATTTCCGGCGCTCAGCATTACAAGCCGGCACCGTGGCAGAGCAGGGAGACTCGCAGGACTGTTTAAAGGTAAGTACAAAGGGGGGGGGTAGATAATGACGTCAGCGAAGTTTAAAATGCCGCCCCCCCCGGCGTCGGCTGGGGGGGCGGCATTTTAAACTTCGCCACAGGCGGCATTAAGTCTTGGGCCGGCCCTGGGTGGGGGAAGCTGCGCGTGATGTCAAAAGCCCACGGAATGGCTGAAATCCCATGCAAACTGCAAATATGAATATTAATTAAGAAACGGTTCTAAAAAATACAATATTTCCCAGTCCCTTCCTGCAGTCACACTGACGATTGGCCCCACCCCTTTCATTAGAGTCAATCAACCCTCCTGCCTGCCTACTTTAGTGATGTCACTGAAGGCAGAGAGTCGTTCAGAGTATCATTCAGAGATTCAAATCCTTCAGAGCATCTCACTGACACAATAATGTTATAAATAAATACAGGGTTAACCCCTTCAAGACCGGGACGTACCTGGTACTTCCTGGTCAAAGGTCACCGGCAGACCGGGACGTACTAGGTACGTCATCGATGAAGCGCGATCCAGCGTCGCTATGAACGCTGGGATCGCGAGGGGTGGCTGCTACTGACCGCTGGGTGTCCCCAGCGATCCGTAGCAGCCACTCACCCTCAATTCCGTGTACGTGATCGCTTTGAAGCGAATCACAAGCACGGAATTTTTATATTTTAAAAAAACTGCGGTCTTCGCAGGATTTAGATTCCCCTTAATTTGCACACCTTTACCTCTAACTGCACCTTAAGTTAACTTTATAAATTTTTATTTATTTATAAATAAATCCTCAGCATTAAATTAACCCTAAACACCCCATTAACCATAACTGCCCCTAAATTAACCCTAAACACCCCATTAACTATAACAGCCCCAAAATTAACACTTGGGATGTTTAGGGTTAATTTACTAGTAAAAGTTTTTTTCCTATAGGGTAGTCTTATATTCAGGCTTTTTCTTTGTTTCCTAAATGAATATTCAAAGTTTGGGGGGGTCGTCTTATAATCAGGGTTGTCTTCACATGTCTGGAGAACGAGGATTTTAATATGTGATCTGAAGTGGCCTTATACAGTCGTGTGAAAAAGAAAGTTCACCTTTTTTAATTCTATGGTTTTACATATCAGGACATAATAACAATGACCTGTTCATTAGCAGGTCTAAAAATAAGGTAAATGCAACCTCAGATGACCAACACATGACATGATTTATTTAACAAATATAAAGCCAAAATAGACAAACCACGTGTGAGAAACTAAGCACACCTTATAATTTAATAGCTTGTAGAAAAACATTTAGCAGCAATAACGTGAAGTAATTATTTTCTGTATGACTTGATCAGTCCATTACATCGTTGTAGAGGAATTTTAGCCCACTCTTTCAGTGTTGCTCATTGAAGTTTGCGGGCATTAGCTCTCTTAAGGTCCTGCTACAGGATTTCAATCAGGTTCAGGCCTGGGCCATTACAACACCTTGATTGTTTCCTTTTTCAGCCATTTTGTTGTAGATTTGCTGATGTGCTTGGGATGATTGTCCTGTTGTCCCAATTTTGGTCAAGCATTAGTTGTCTTGACAGATGGCTTCACATTTGGCTCTAGAATACTTTCATACACAGAAGAGTTCATGGTGGACTCAATGACTGCAAGGTTCTTACGTCCTATGACTGCAAACCCTTACAAAAAATTACTGCAGTTTTTTGGACATGAAAAAACTGCAATACTGCACTGTTAGTGCAGTATTACTGCACATTTACTGCACGTTTTTTTTATATTGCAAACCTACAGTTGCACTTCAATGTACTGCAGCTTTATTGCATTTGTACTTCCATACAAAAATAACTGCGGTAAAACTGCAGTACAGTGAAGTACAAATGCAGTAAAACTGCAGTAAATGTGCAGTAATACTGCACTAAAAGTGCCATATTGCAGTTTTTTCATGTCCAAAAAACTGCAGTATTACTTCAGAAAAACTGCAGTAATTATTTTGTAAGGGAAACATTAGCTCAAATTATCACCTCTCCATCACCATGCTTGGCAGTTGGTATGAGGCGTTTGTGCATTATGGCCAAACTCCACTTTAGTCTTGTTTGTTCAAAGGACATTGTTCCAGAAGTCTTGTGATGATACAGCTTTGCAAACATAAGCCGTGCTGCCATGTTCTTTTTAAAGATAAGAGGCTTTCTCCTTTCCAAACAAACCATTCTTGCTCAGTCTTTTACTAATTATGCTGTCATGAACCTTAATATTTAATACGCTAACTGAGGCCTGTAGAGTCTGAGATGTAACTCTTTTTTTGCAATTTCTCTGAGCTTGGGGTGAATTTGCTGGGACATCAACTCCTGGGAAGATTGGCAACTGTCATTAATGTTTTCCACTTTTGAATAATCTTTTTTACTGTAGAATTATGTCACACAATGTATGGCCCTCCCAGTAATGCAAAAAAAACCCCAGCTGCTATAGTGTTAGTGGCATTAAATGATATTTAATTATCTAAAAGTTAATCCAGTTAATCAAATACTTTGGCTAACTGGGACCATATCAAACAGAATATGCATTATGATCACAGACAATACAAACACAGGAATCTAGGAAACATATTGATAAAAGCTTACTGCTCTCACTCACATGAGTCATTAACTAGGCAAAAACTAGAACTTGACCAATTCCATAAAGGCTTGGGAAACAGCACCACTTACTGTGCAGAGTTTGTAACATAGCTTAACCCCTTCAGGACCAGGTTCTTATTTTACCATGTTTGCACTAAATGACCAGAGCAGTTTTTGTGCATTTGCTATGACTTTATTCAACTCTGATTGCCCACTAACTCAGTTATTCAGTGCACCCCACACATTATATATTGTTTTTGTCAGCACAAGTAGGGCTATATTTTGAAATAATAATTATATAAACCATCATTTAGTATGAAAAATATCTAAAAACTTAGGAAGAATAAGAAATGTTTTCACTTATAAATAAAAACTATTTGTAACCAGTGCAAAGGAAAAAAAAAACTTTCAAAAGTGTATTTAGGTATTTGTCCTGTTTTTGGAAACAGCACATATGCCTGGTATTTTCATTTATTTTGGGACTTACATGGTTAACTATGAATGACACGCATCACCGTTTCTAAATGTTGTATGCTGGGAGTTGCGTCCCAATAGCGGGCAGAAAAAGAAAAAAAGTATTTTACTAGGGGCATTTTAACACTTTTGAATTAACCATTTTTGTGCCAGTCTGTGCTAAACATTGCAGTAAATTGTCACTTTTAACAAACACATACTATCCAGTAGTATTTCAGAAATTGTTTTCCCTAGGTATGTGTATTCAGAAGCACCTCCCAAGTACAGGAATATCCCATATGGAATTTCGACAGATCAGTTTGTTGGGTCCAGGTTTCTTTTGTAGAGGTCCAATATTTAATTTTAACCCCCTAAAACTATATATTTCCAAAACCTAGACAGCTCAGGGAATCTTGTAAGGGGCATATTAGCTTGTCCCATTCAGCTGATTCCACACCTGTGCCTTCCAAAGTTAGTCTAACAAAAAAAACCAAAAACATTTTAAACAGTTTCACCATGGTTATTTTTCCATGGAGTGGATATGTGAAAGAACAAAATAGGTCTTGATTTGTGTTCAGTAACACCCCCTATAAAAAGGAAGGCATGATTAACAACTAGACTTGTGTATTCGTCTTCGGGCGAACATGGAAACGAACACGAAGAGTGCGTTTTCGTGTTCGTTCCGGAGACACGCCGAAGAGAAGACGGCGGTGGTAAAACGTAGGCGAAGACGAAGACACACACCACGAAGATCTTCGTGATTGTCTTCGTCTACCATTCTCCCCCCCTCTTCTAACTTACCTTGTCTTCGCGGCAGTTCCTGGAAGTGGAAATGCGCAGGTTCGCCGTCACGGGTTACAGGGCAGTGCGAATGAGCTTATTGGTCGCCTACAGGGACCTCCTCTGGCATCAACCAATTGGTTGATGCCAGAGGAAGACCCTGCAGGTGACCAATAGGCTCACTTGCACGGTCTTTGTAACCCCTGCCAGCGAACCTATGGATTTCCGCTCCATTAACGGGTTAACGGGAGTGGAAATCCATAGGTTAAAGCGACCAATAGGCTCACTTGCAAGGCCCCTTAACCCTTTAAAAAATAAAGTTAACCCCTAACTAATTGAACAGGGAGGGAGACCAGTGGGATCTGCCAGGTAAGTTGCAGCATTGAGGTTTTAAAACCCCAATGCTGCAACTTACCCTGCCGATGCCACTGGTCTCCCTCCCTGTTCAATTAGTTAAATGTCCGTACGAGCGACTTTATTGTTCGCTCGTACGGACATTTAATTAATTAAACAGGGAGGGAGACCAGTGGGATGTGCCAGGTAAGTTGCAGCATTGGGGTTTTAAAACCCCAATGCTGCAACTTACCCTGCAGATGCCACTGGTCTCCCTCCCTGTTCAATTAGTTAAAGACCGGTGGCATCGGCAGGGCAAGTTGCAGCATTGGGGTTTTAAAACCTCAATGCTGCAACTTACCCTGCCGATGCCACTGGTCTCCCTCCCTGTTCCATTAGTTACATGTCCATACGAGCGACTTTATTGTTCGCTCGTACGGACATTTAATTAATTGAACAGGGAGGGAGACCAGTGGGATGTGCCGGGTAAGTTGCAGCATTGGGGTTTTAAAAGTCTGCACGAGCGACCAACAGAGTGGCTCGTGCAGACTTTTAAAACCCCAATGCTGCAACTTACCCGGCACATCCCACTGGTCTCCCTGTTCTATCAGTTAAATGTCCGTACGAACAAACAATAAGTTGCAGCATTGGGATTTTAAAAGTCTGCACGAGCGACCAACAGAGTGGCTCGTGCAGACTTTTAAAATCCCAATGCTGCAACTTACCCGGCACATCCCACTGGTCTCCCTGTTCTATCAGTTAATAAATGATAGAACAGGGAGACCAGCGGGATCTGCCGGACAATTACGGCACCAGGAGTTTAACAGTATGAACGAGCGACCCTATTGGTCGCCAGCAGGGGGCTCGTCTGCCATCAACCAATGATAGACGAGCGCCCTGCTGACAACCAATAGAGTTGCTCATACGGACATTTAAACTCCTGGCGCCAGAGCGGCTTTAACCCCGTTTTAACCCCTTAACCGGGGAAAGCGAAGAAAACCCGAACACGAAGAATGTCCGCGAATAATCGCCCGAAGAGAAGATGGGACCAGGCGAATATTCGCGGAATACGAAGTGTTTTTTTTTTGCCGAAGACGAGCACGAAGACGAACACGAAGAGCCCCCTGGTGCCCAAGTCTATTAACAACCAACTGTGAAAATGGTGAAATGGTTAAGTGTTCTGATGCAAAGATCCAAAGGGCACAGCCTCTCTATACAAGACCTTAAATGGTCTCAAACATTAATGGAGATTCTTCTCTGCAGAGCACATGGCAAATCAGTTACGGCCTTTGGTCACATTCCAAACCCTCTCCCCCAGTGCAATGTCCTTTCACCTTGGTTTCTAAGGGTCATTGGAGAAGATAGGTTACCAGGGGAGTGTCCAGCAGAAAATGGACTTATTGTGTTTATAAAGTCCTGATATATATATATACCGTATTTGCTCGATTATAAGACAAGGTTTTTTCCAGAGCAAATGCTCTGAAAAATACCCCTCATCTTATAATCGAGGTCGTCTTCTAATCAGACCTCATTCTGCTGGGGCCGTGCTGCTTACCGGGCTTTGGTCGCGAGCAGTGTCTATGCTACTAGCAGCAGGAGAACAGGAAGCTAGCACAGTCCTCACATAACTCTACCTGAAGTATGTGTGATTAATGGAATGAATGAGTATTTAAATGTTTGTGAATAAGTGTGTGTGTGATAGCATGGATGTGTAAGGGGGGTGGTGGTAGCATGGCATAGGGAGGCTGTAATCACACTACTATCATCCCCAGGTTCCAGCATGTACTGGCTGCCTTGGCTTGATAGGAGTGTGATTCCTGTTAGCATATATATATACCTCCAGAAATGCATTTTAACCCAGAGTGGCATATAGGGGTATAAGGCATATCATGGGGCCGAGGGGCATATAGGGGGTTAAAAGGCATATCATGGGGCACAGTGGCATATAGGAGGGTATAAGACATTTCTGGAGGCAGAGTGGCATATAAAGGGTTAAAAGGCACATCATGGGGCAGAGTGGCAAATAGGGGGGTATAAGGCATTTCTGGGGGCAGAGTGGCAAGCCTGGGGGCAGATGTGCATAACTGGGGGGGGCAGGTTGGCAAATAAAAGGAAATAAAATATATATATTTTTCTTAATCATAGCTTTTATTAAATAAGAAAAAATAGTTTACATGAATTAATATTTACTAGTAAAACTTTTTTTCTATAGGGTAGTCTTATATTCAGGCTTTTTGTTTTTTTCCTAAATTAATATTTTGATTTTGGGGGGTTGTCTTATAATCGAGCAAATACGCTGTGTATATATATATATATATATATATATATATATATATATATATATACATATATCAATAGATAATGGTTATTGATGGCATAAAAGCAGGCCCCCAACTTAGGCGGGACAGTCCCGATTTTGGGGCTCTGTCCCGCTGTCCCTACCTCTGTCCCATTTTTTGCATCCTGCCCCGTCAACTTTAATATGTATGCAAATGTAGGTAAAATAACTTTAATAATATAACAAAATAAATATAAGAAATTAACCCCTTAATTTTAATAACAGCCATTAAGTTTAAAATTAGATAATACAGATGTTTAACCAAACCAGTGCACTACTACTATCCTTAACCTTACATTAACCCTATAAGTCTAAGCTTATTTTGAGTTTTTGTCCCACACTCTTCCATCCACATACCTGCCAACAGTCCCTAATTTCTTGTGACAGTCCTGTTTTGTCAATTCGGGTTGTTGGAATGTATGCCAATGGTCTCCCCAGGCCATCAGGAAACTGGACGCTCGTACGGACCCTTAACTCCTGGAGTTTTGCCGTCAGGAGTTAAAGGCCTATACGGACCTGAAGAATGTACACAAATATTAGCCCAAACCGAAGACAGGAACAGGAGAATATACATGGAATACGAAGATTTTTTCCCCAATGAAGACTAACACGAAGACGACCATGAAGAGTTGGCCGGCGCTCAAGTCTAGTCTTAAATAGTGTCCCAGAACTCACGCCTTGTTGATGGCATTGATTACTATAAGCAAATTTGACACTGGGAAGCAATTGGCACCACTTATCTCGGGGATAGGATGAATCATATGTGAGGTATTGTTCCAAAGACTGGTTGGTTCTTTTCATCTGTCCATTTATTTCGAGGTTAGAAGCTGTAGACAGATAGCGTTTGATCCCTAATTCGTGGCAGAAAGCCTTTCAGAAATAAGAAGTACATTTAACATCTCTGTCTGAGATAATGGAACTAGATTAGCAATGTAGCCATGTTTTATTAAAAACAAACTAGCAGTTTTCAATGCAGAGGGTATCGCCTTTGAGGGAATAAAATAAGCCATTTTACAGAACAGGTCCATAATGGTTTTACAATTGCAGGAAACAAGCAAGTTCAACAATAAAGTCCATAGCTACAGCATGTGTCCCCAAAGCTGCGATTGGACAGGTTCATGGTATAATAGACCCGGAGGTGCAAGATGATTTCTTTTGGCTCTTAAGCAAATTGCACAAGAAAAAAAAACATATTGCTTAACATCTTTCACAAAGTAAAGCCACCAAACATTTTGTTTCATCAGATCCTTAGATTTCATGAAACTTCCAGAAAAGGGTGCTTAAAAGAAAAATTTAGGCTTTACTTCAAACATAAGGAGGAACATAATTGTATTGCCTTTACAAT